>JAUJYN010000058.1:167935-218089 GCA_030737835.1 Acorus gramineus | reverse complement strand
TAGATTTTAATAATTTTTTATTTTTTTTGTTTATTTTGTGATGTTGTAGTTATCAGAGTTTATTTATTCCTATCTAGACGTGACTACTACAATTTTTTCATACTAAACAAACAAGCTTTTTCTATATCATTCTTCCCTTATCCACAATCTCATTAGTTTTTTTTGAAAAAAAAAAAGAACAAAGGAAGAAAGAACCACTAATCCATAATTAAATCATTAGCACTATATAAATGGATTGTCAACCCATCCATTTCTGCAAGACAACAAATATTCTTTCTTTTATTCTTAATCTCATATTTACAGTGCTAAAAACAACAGAATAGTTGAAAATGTATCTGACCTCAACTCTCAACAATTGGCATTAAATTATAACATTACATAAAACCATAATAAAGCAAATGTATCAGGAAAATTGTACCTCCTGCTAGAACCATCCCATGTGATTAGAGATACCATTCATTTACAAATTCGTCTTTGGTATCACGCCCGCGGTTACGCGCCTCGTCAGCGTCCTCATTGTCACAAACTCTTCAGCAGCAGAAGGGTGGATGCCAACCTGTAGGGGAAGAAATAAATCATTCACAATTGTAAGCCCAATGGTATTATATCACTATATACAATCTAATTATATAAATGACTAGCCATCCAGACCAGCGTGGTTTAATTACTTTTGTTTTGAATTCGGAGAAATCATAAGTTGATTCTCATATAAGGTTTTACATCAAATCGAATGAAGACACATGACATAGCTCACCGTGCTATCAAACTGTGCTTTGGTGGCTCCACATTTCAGTGCAACAGCAATTCCCTGTAGAGAAAAACAACCGTGTCAGAAGGCAAACAAGTGCATTGTATTTAAAACATGTCATACATCCTGATATATCAGCTTTCCACAAAAGAAACAAAGAATTATTTCCAGAGTGAATGTCGGCAAAGCCAAAAAAGTAATAACAATAATAATTTATCCAACTCCACAATGCAGGCCTCTACTATTCGTAGAACAGCAAAGCACATAAAAGACGAGGGTTCTGCATTAGTCTCACTAAAATGACATTACTTGTACCTGCATTATCTCAGGGGAATCAGGAACACACATGGATGCACCGGGAACTTTATCAGTTTCAGCATCAACAACAAGCTTCATGACTTGTCTTTTCCTGCCATCTGCAGTAAAAAAGTTGAAATCAGAACATAGCATTAGTAGACATGAAATATTCAAGAGGTTATGTAGCAAAGAATACATTCCAATCTTCATGTAATTTTCAGGTTATGATGACCACAAACTGGTGCTGCCATGGAAAATTTCAGAAATGGTTGTGTTCCTGGAGAAAGGACCCGCTTCGCAAGCCATGCATAGAACATTGCTTAATATTACCATAAAATAATGCAAAAGTCTGGCAATAAAAAAGCTGTTTGCTACAGGACAGATGTTAAATAGGATACACTAAGGCCCTGTTTGGTTGCGTGTTGGGGCGCGCTTTTGCTTTTTGAAAAGCTGAAAAGCTAAAAGCGTGCAGCCAAACGGGACAGCTTTTTGCAGAATCGGAAGCTGGATTCCTTTTAATTTTTCCCTTGAAATTTGTGTTTTAAAAAACTTAAAAACAACGTTTTTTGGTTGGAATCGATTTTTTGAATTGAAAAGCAACTTTCTCTGTCAAACATTAAACTCCTTTCAAATATTGATTCCTGATTTTAAAAAAAGCATCCTAAAAAAGTTAAGGTCTAAAATCATCTTAAAAAACAGTTTTATTTCAAAAGCTACTTTTCAATCTGTGTTTCCAAACGAACCCTAAATCACTCTGGAATTACCACTCAGAACCATAATTACGGTGCATTAATTGATTGCAAAGGAACAGAAAATTTCCTTGGTCAAGAAGCTTACCCAGAAACTGTATACTTCATTGGGGTGAATGGAGATGTGAAAACCAAAACATCACCCTTTGCTTTTTCAATAGCCTCTTCTTCACTGAGGCCCACAACAGACAGATGAGGTATACTGCAAGAACAATAAGAAAAATGGATGTGTCATGTCACTTCACTTTAAGAAATATAGACCGCAAAGAGGACAGAAAAAACATATATAGAGCTTGCTGTCATTGTTAAAATGTGACATATGGATGATAGATCCGCACTATTTCCATTCAAATTTCACTAAAGTTAACTAGTGATCCAATTTAGGCTGTGTTGGGCAACATTTTCTACACATTTTTTCAATGGATAAAAGCAGTAACATAAAAAATCGATTGGTGGAAGAGATGGATGTGGGCTAAAAATTACATTTCGAACCCCCTGGTAACGTAACATTACAGATCCAAAAATACACCTTCAAAATGAAAATTACTCATATAACCCTGAAAAAAATTGACTCTTCAAAAATATTAAACTTAAAAAAATTGATTTAAAAAAATGGGTCATTTAAACAGGTCGGCCCATTGGCTTGAAAATGGGCCCGGCCTGTTTGGCACGCCGGCCAGCATGATACTGCACGGCAGCCGGCCGTGCTGGGCTGCCCTCTTGCCGACTGTGTTGTGTCGACACGGCACGTGAAGATGAAACGGGCCAGCACGACAAGGCCTGGTAGCCCGATTTGTTAATAGGCCAAGCTGACACAGCACGATTCGTTTTACACCTCCAACTAGTTACCTAATCTCGTAATAATTTCATAATAGGCATTGGAGAGGCTATTTTCAAAAGCTAATGAACAAATTTTTTTTAAAAAATTAATAATTTTAAATTTTTGAAACTCATTTTGAAATGTTACATAAACATCATATGTTGCCACTAATTGCCGTGTTTGCCCATTCTGTCAATTCTCAAAAGCACAATTTGATCATACGTAACATACCTCATTTTCTTTCACTTTCCTTTTTCTTCTCTCTAGGGTAAGAAAAAAAAATTTATTTACTTATCATGCGACACAAACACACCCTCAATGAACGAAGGCCCCTCAAAATTTTATTGGTTGGTTATGTTGATTAATAATGGTCGGATCTTAGTATATTGTGACTGTATGTTCACATATAGTTTTGAAATAGTGAAATGCGTGACTCCCATTGACTATGCCGAGGAAATATTCAACTTAGCAAATTTGATGCACACAAAATTTGGTTCACTGATGTTTCATCAGATGTATAAATTACTACAATGTTGGATTGTCTTTGTGGGCCCGTGCTCCTATATTGAGAACACTTGGAAGCAGATGAGACAGAGCATCAGGGAGGGAGTGAGGAATAGTGCTTGCGCAGTTGTTTTTCAGTAGAAACCTTATTTATCGATAAACTATTATTTGGGGAGGCCGAATTTTATTTTTTTTTTTATCTATCAGCCCTTTTTTTGTCATATTCAAACATTGTCTATTTTCAAATTTCTTGTAAAATAGAATTGCCCATAATCTTTTTCAAAATTTTTTGATAGCCGTATCAATTTGTTTTTTGTAATAGTTTGAACAAATAGGATTATTAGAAACAAATCTTAAGAACAACCTATATGGATGGAGTGGCATGAAGGTTATTTAAGACCTGGCTATAATGAGGAGTCGAAAGCATTGAATAGCTTGATTAAGAATGGAGTCACATGAAGGTTATTTAAGATCCAGCCACAATGAGGAGTTTGAAAGCATTGAGTAGTTTGATTGAGGATGCTTTTAGACTGAATCGACCAAAAGAATGCCTCCTACGATTAGTGGAAAATGTTAAGCACATTATTGTGTGCAAACCCACGTATAATCCTCACATGTACATTATTGCTTGCCCTCATGGGTGTTATATCAGATTATATAAAACGTCACTTAGAAACATTGTGGCAAAGAAGAAAGTGGTCTTAAAACACATATCTACGAGTCAGATGGTTGCAGATCCACTCACGAAGTCCATTGCAATAGATTTATTTTTATCTCATATTCTCATTTGAGATCCCTATGATTGCATAGAATAAAGAATGTGTATCTTTGTATCAATTGATCACTTTGGTAATGTAGATTGTGATGTTATTCAGACATATTTGAATGATACCATTTATTTTGTGTTTATAGTATTGCATATAATGAACAACTAGCATAACAAGTATGTATGTCAATGGCTAAGATTGGCTTATTCAGACTCTTTGTATAAGTTAGGGCCGACATGAATGCTTCCCCCACCATTCATGAAGAATTTGTATAAAAAGTTGGGTGTGAGAATTTCATTTGACATTGCTAATAGTGAGCTAATGAAGTACTCATGTTAGGTACTTTAGATGTAACTAAACTAAGACCCATACAATGTTTAGAGGATGACATACACTCTATGAAATAGAGAATCACTATTGTAGTGTGCATTTCATACTGCATGTGCTTGTAAACCAATCAACGAGGGAGTGAATATATCCCTGCTTCTGCATTGCGTGAATCCCGAATTGTAATAATAGTACCCTATGTGACTTTTGACTATATGTCATAAAATGAAGAGTTAATGTTTGCTACTCTAATATGTTATATATGGTCATGAATGATTCAATCTAATGGGAAATTACTGGAAAAACAGTTTACTTGGATCCGAGTGATATTAGTGCAAGAGGAAGACAATTTTATAATTGTACCACTCACTTGTATTCACCAGCTAGCTAGTTATGTAGCCCTTATGAGAGCAGACATCATTATGATTAAATGTGAAGTTAACAGGTGGTTGAGCATGGATCTCTTTGAGGGATTGAGAGGTGCTTGATCAGGTACAACTAAATAATCTGGGATAGAGCAATACACTATGTTTATTATTTCTTATTTGTTAGGGTTGATGTCTCCATTCTGGCTTAAAAGGGTTTCTAGTTTGGAGCTCCCAAATGCAGGTGTATGAACAAGACTGAACGTTTGGTAGTCATGCTCTACATGTGTGAGCAGGGAGATGTGACATTTTACATAATTTGACATGGCACCCATGGGGGCATGCCTATCCACATGTACCACATTTTCCTCAACTGCTTTGCAGTTGTAACTACACAAGTGGTTGCAGTAACTCCTCCCTCTTTCGCAGATTTATATGTAGGTGTGTCGAAAGAGTCTGTGTGAGAGAATTGGATAAGGCAAAGATACCAAACACAGAGATCTTGAGAGATACTTGGGTGGTGAATCTGTAGAATTGTTTCTAATAAATAATCTCCCGACTGATGTGTAATTCTAATTAAGGAGACGAGATCCTGGAAGATTTAAATAGAGCTTTTCAACAATATATCTTATGTTGTATTTTATGATCCATCCTTGATTTCCAACAATATATCTTATGAAATATGTTATACTCAGTCATTTTGCAATCCCTTTTACAATCCACACGCATTTTTTTACCTTTTTTTGAAGTATATGCATGACTAATGAAACACATGTACAGATAAAAAATATATATATATACTCAGTAAAAATTAAATGCATACATTTCTACGATTTCAAAATGGAATATATACTAACACATATAGTGCATTAGTCAATTTCATATTTTGCACTAGTGACACGGAGTTTGCAAAACGACCTAAGCATATCAGCACCCTAGATTTATGAAAGCTGAACACAGCATTGAAGACTTAAGGACTACATAAAGTTCTCCTGCACCCATATCTATCAAAGCTTACAAAGCTCTCCCATATATCAGAACACAACCCACCCCCCAAACAACTCTTGAAGCTCTATTCACCTTTATTGAAGACAATTTTTTAAGAAATCCCAGGACTAAGCATATTGAAGACAATATTCAGCCTGAACAGACACCTATCTCTCCCTCTCTAATTATGCATATAATAAAAATATATATAAGCAGATCTTATTAGCATTCACAATTGAAAACAGAGGTACCAAAGCATCGATTACTGGGAGGAGCAAAATTCCTCAAACCTGACTCATTCTGAGCTTTCGGGGTGAAGGGAGATGCAGAGATCCGCTCCATCATATTTATTTTGGGAGCATCAAGAATCGCTTTCGGGGGTGATAACGCCCACTGCATCGCCCAGATGGCGAGCGGGCGCATATAAATCAGGGAGCGGAAGTGGCCATCCACCGTCCATGCTTCCGGAGTCTGGAACCAGTACCTACATTATACAGAGAAACCAATACAGCTTAATGTGCATGATTTTGAATAAGTCACCTGATAATTATACACAGGATTCTGTTTATGAGTTTACACCAATTCAAAATAAAGCATCAGTTGCACTTGTCATTGTTTCTTACACTTCAGAAAAGATAAATTCATTAACATTTCTTTCCCTACAGGTATACAAGTTAACACCAAATTAAACAAATCATATTCCCATATAAAACTATGATGGCATCAATAATTTAACATGCATATGGATGTCGTGGATCTTTTCGGATGAGACTGTAAACCAGATCTCTTACCCTCAATCAAGGAAATTGCAAACAAGAACCACATAAATTATTCCAATAGTAAAGCATGATTCATCTAAATATTTATTAAATTTACTGTCACAAATCCGGAGTCATCTCCCAGTAGAATTTTATCTTACAGAAAAAGAACTGGGAATTCGCTCCTACATATTAGTCAATGAGAGCAGAAAGTTTTCAAGACCAAAGCAAATACCATGAGGGAAAGTATCTTGAACATGATAGATACGTGCAAAACAATAGGCAAAAAGTGGTGAAGAACTAACCCGAATCCTTCTTCTGACCAGCCCGAGATAAAGACACCTTCTGCAGTGGCAAAAGCCTGGTGTTCCATTCCAGAGAGAACCATTGTTGCTGCCACACCATACGTCACTCCAGTCCAGATCTCACGAGACTGCATGCATGACTCGTCAACCCTGCCATTCGGATACATTCCATTGACTGCACCCATCCGTCCTCCATTCACTTTCATCACATTGAACTCAAATATCTTCTGAAGTGCACTCCTGATCCTAGACTCCTCGAAAAGAGGCGGTAATGACGAGGAGGCCGTGTACCATTGTCCGGCGAGCTGGTCAGCCTGTATTGACTTACTGTTGCTACTTGTCCCGCTATCATAATTGAAGTAAGACCCATTCCACAATTTCGACTCGAAAACTGGTTTTGCCTTCAAAAACCTCCTCCTGCATCTCTCAGCGAATGCATGATCTCCAAGACGGTGTGCCATCATGGAAGCAGCCTGGAGTGCAGCAAGCCATAAACATCCACAATAGGCGCTTATGCCATGGACCGTCCAAGCATCGTATGTCTGATCGGGGAAGCCATCATTTTCAATGAGCCCATCTCCATCTCTGTCGAATTGATCCATATATTCCATTGCTGCACGAACAGCAGGCCATACATCTGTTCCGAAAGACATGTCTCCAATAGCAGCAAAGTCTCTGTAGACCTGAAGCACGAATTTTGGGTTGAGATCCTTCCATCGACTTGTGTCGTGTATATTATAAGCATTCATCTCATGCCAGGGATCATGTGTCCCAAGGTCATGAGGCACTGCTCCTCTGACCTTACGGATCGCCCAACTGCCATCAGCAAGAAATTTAACTTTCCTTTTGTCCTCGCACAAAACAGCTTTGGCAAAGTCACGCTGGATACTCAGCTCAATTTTAGGGAACAGATCAAGAAGAGCAAAGGATGCATAGAAGTGTACATCATAAGTACACCACATGATGTACTCTATACCTTCCAAGTATAGAAATCTTCCAACATGTTCTCTGTCATCATGTAACGAGACACAGTTATTGCTCCTCTCTTGATTAGCTGGTGTCAACTCATTGTCAGAGAAGGAAATCGAAGCCAGTTTTTCGTCATCACTTGAGGCAGTGCTTGCAGTTATATGATCTACTTGAGAAATGCTCGTGCTATTTTTTCCAGGGGTGGTGGTTTTCGCATCTCCATCTGCTATTTTTTCGTGTTTGTGGTCACTGCAGGAGCTTGATTTCTCATCAGCAGCAAGAGATCCACTATCTGAATCAAAGTAGTTGAAACCATCATGATGTTTCCCTTAAAAAGCCACGTGCAACAAAAAATAGCTCCATCTCATTAATTAATGACAATCGAGTAAGGCATAATGCCACACAAAACCAATTTGGCATCACTGTAGTGCCCCGGATCTATTGCTTGGTGCAATGGTAAAGTTCTCGGGCTAATGGGACAGTCTTGGGTCGGAGTCATGAATTCAGCCTCTTTGTGCTAAGAAATTCCAAAGGGTAGACCCTGCTACATGCGTAGGGGTGGGAGCAACTTGGGCGAGTTGAACCCGACCCAACCCGACTCGTGGGCGGGTTGGGGTTGGATTTTTTTTCCATTCGGGTTCAACCCGACTCGAACCTGAACCAACCTGAACCCAATTCAGGTTGAGTTCGGGTTGGTCGGGTTGAACCCGAACCCAAACCCGAAGAGAAACTTAGTTGAGCTAAATGGTTAATGGGCTTGCACACATATTCCTCTCATTTAAAGAAACAAATCTGTGACCATCCAATGATACAAGTAAATCACAGCCATTAATTACACCTAGCCCTAATTTATTCTTTCTTCACTTGACCCTCACGGTCACAAAACAAGCACACCCAAGCACTCTCCTTATCCTCACAACACAAAAAAAGATGTGGGAGAGGGGGACGGAATAGGCGGAGGAGGCGGAGACGACAATCCAGCGGGGGTGGCGGAAGGAGAAGGGGTCGGAGGAGGGGTCATCAGGGCGGAGAGGGGGGACGGAGTCCCTGGCGATGCGGGGGAGGAGGATCCGGTTGAGGGAGTCCTTGGAGGGGTGGAGGGGGTGGCGGCGGTCGACACAGAGGAGGACAATGGAGTCGCCGGAAGCGCTGAGGAGGACGACGAGGATGGCAAAGGTAGTGATTAGAACGAGGACGGCGAGGATCTTGTAGAGGTTGTCGGAGGCCCAATCTCTGTTTATGTGGTGGTTTTTTGGGGGGTTGTCTCAGTGGTTGGGATCGGAGGTCTTACTTTGTAGGGATTTGTTGTTTGTTTTTATCTATCAATATGATGTATTTTAATTTTGTGTAGACTTGGTTACTTATATTTGAAGTATGTTTAGACCATTAAGCTATGAAAGTTTTAGCAAAAAACTGATTTGAACATCGAAACTTGAAAGTGAAGGTTTATGAAATACGTTTTATGTTCTTTTAAGAGATAAACCCGAACTTGACCCAAGCCCGGGCTCAACCTAAACCCGACCCGCATTCTGTGCATCGTGAGTTGGGTTGGGTTTGGACAGTCCTTCAACCCGACACAACCCACCCGAGTTCATGCGAGACCATTCTAGGTGGTGGCCTTAGAACTTTGTCACCAGAAAATGAATTTAGGGGACATTGCTTAGAGCCATGGTCAAGTGCTCAAACTAACAAAACAATGTTATGGGTTCAAGTCCTAGGAGCAGCCACATTATGCAAAGAAAGGCAAAAGTTATGATCATATCCAGTCTCCACTCTCTGCTCTGGGTGATAACCTTTTTACATAGTGCCTCATGCGCAGATAGAAAACCAAACAAAAAAAATAAAAAAATGCAAGACACAATACACTTATACCAGCAGAACTATAAGACGGAACAAAAAAAATGAAGAAATTCAAATGCGACATGCCAACTATATAATATAACGGCAAACGGTATGTCATTCAAAGACAAATACCTGTCCAAACCGTTCCCCCAGCAACTAGAAAGTAGAGCTCATTGAACAGAGTGAATTTGTACCTGCATATACTAACAGTTCTCATTAATGATAAGCTATGTACATAAAGCACCATGTAAGATCATACCTAGCAGGATCAATTCGTCTAGAAAACAATCAAAACAGTTAGTCATGAACAACTCAAAATCAAAACAAAAATGTTTTGCGGAACATTACCATTCAGGAAGTTTTTCATCTTTAAGAATGGGACTCTGCCACTTCTCAATTTCCTCCTCCCACCACTTGTAATCTGATCGACATTTTGCATCACATCATATTTGTCACATGAATCATGAATGTAATAACTTTCTTCCACAAGCTAAACATACAAAGTGGAGATCCTAGATATGTCAAAAAATGAACCAGGAGATCAGAGTCACTAAACAATCAACTATGTTTGCTGAGACCTAAAACAAGCAGTCAACTGCCTTTATTTTCTTCAAAATTACTGGGAAAAATGCACAAGGCTAGCTCAGAGAGTACATACTCATTAAAGCATCATGAACCAATTCAAGTGCTGATCTCTCAGAGGTGCCATAAAATTGTGTATACCTCCTGCGGTGCAACATAAACGAGATAAAGTTCTCCATTTTACATATCTCACATAAAATAAATCCAGCTATCAAATCTGTCAAAATAGATGCAACGCTACAGAACAACCCAACAAATTAGCAATATCACGAAGTTTAAATTAACATCATTGTGAACAAATTAACAATATCATAAAGTATAAATTTATGTGATTGTGAAAACACCAGAACAACATATCAACCCAATCAAAATTTACCAAACGAAAATAAAATAAATAAAATAAAACACACGAAAACATCTATAACTATTAATCAAAATACCTGTAATACGTACAGCCCTTCTGAAATTTTACTTTGGGGGATGACCATGCCAAAGCAAATGCAACACTACACCTTCCATACGGTTCTACCCAAGTGGAAGCTGATACTGCTGCACAAAGTGTATCCCCAGATGATGATGGTTTGCTGGGGCCAGCATTGAAATTCTCTCGATCGAAATTCCCATCCTATAAGCATCAATTTGTCACATGAATTGTCCAAACATAAGAAACTGATTCCTTTTATGCAGGAATTCATAAGTGAGCAAGTTCTCAATAAAATTATATTTACAATCAAACTCCAAAAAGGTTGGTATCACATAAAGAAGTTTTGTCATTTAGACTGCATAATTTAATATTCAAGCTACATAACCACAGGTTAAAAGTTCATTTTCACAAACTGAAAAAGAACTTATTATAAATTTATCATGTAGATTATAATTACATGTGCCATTGTGCCCCACATATCTTCAGCTGTAACATGAGCATCTTCCAACAGACCAAAGCATGGCAGAACAGTCACATTTACATTCTGAGTTTCGCATGCGGCAATAGCAAAAGTAACAGGAGGATTATCATTAGCAGTCCTGCATTTCCCCCATCACATGCAAAAAAAAGAAATTTAATATTCCAGGGTACATGCATAAAGCAATGAATAAAATAGGCATAATCATAAAATCAAAGAATAAGTCAACATGAGAAAACTGTTCATGCTTCCAAGTTGTGAATGTGAGTAGATTTTGATGAAATAGCTCTGGCACGGATTTTCTCAATGTAATCAACATGGATGAGGCATGGTTACATTGCTGGGTTTTGAGGATCATGAAAATTGACCTAAGGGAAATCTGCTAACCAACCATCAAAATAGAGCAATCAAGAGTTGACAACTTGCTTGTGATGTAGAAGCACGCCAGACACTCCATCTTCTCCTCTGCAAAAGATAAAGGCAATTTTTTTCCGTTAATCCCAAGAGTGAGGGCGCCTTTAGATAACTAAAGATTCAGTCTGTCACACTAACATAAACGGCTCATTGGAATGTTCTCCTGATTGGTGGGACGTTCCTCCTATTGAATTCTATCGAAACAAAAAATGACATGGATAAAATAATTGGTCACATGATGAAGCAAGTTAGAGCCGAATCAAAAGAAATTGCACACAATAAACACTTACTGCCCATGTAAATAGCAAGCTGACTTTTGCTCTTTCCTTCCCAGTATTCACTAACTGCGGGGATTTGGAACCATTCAATACAACAATAAGCATAAATCAAACAGGATAGTAAATGCAAAGCTCTCTCAAATTCGTAGTTTAACTTATATAAGCCTATATTTATTCAACAAAAAAGTTGATCAATCACACTGAATCCAAGATCTATCATAGAATAAGAATAATAGTACAGCCATTATTATGTGTCATCATTAACACACCATGGAAGAGGAAGCAAGTTACATGTACATACAGTGTAAACAAACACAGAAGTAGGAAGACTGCTCTCCCGATAGTTATGAGGTATAAATGGTGATATTTGGCGACATGAAATTTTGAGCTCAGGGTCTGGTTCACCTAGAAAACAAGACAAGTTTGCTGACATCAAACATAGTGCAACGAAGAAGTTAAAAAATTATATGACAAAGGAAAAGCCAGTAGAGGATTGGAAAATCAGTGGATACCGTCATAAATGGTCCATGCCCGTGGAAAGAGAGCATGATATGTAGAATGCTGTCCACTTAAATTCCAATCCCATGAAGACATGCCATGATCTCCAAGTTTCCTAAAATACAAAAGAAACATATTGTAGGTGCAACATATCAAGAAGTTTGCAATTCTACAATAAGAAAACAAAGAAACTGAAAACAGAATCATTTGAACCAAGGAATTATTATTTAAAAAAAAAACAACTTTTCCTCAGGTGATGGTACAAGAAAAGGTAGAACTGCTTGTACCACACTCATGGAATTCTCTTTCTTTTTCTCTAAATAAATATAAATTGACATTTGTTGTGTGTGCGCGCATGTGTGTGGGTGGTATTTATTGGGGTGTGTAGGGGAAGGAGGGGAAGATGGCTGGGTTAGGGGAGACAAAATTTTTGCTGACACATCAAAGCATCCACTTTCTATTGACCTCTTAGGGAGAAAAACAAGTGTTCCAGACTTCATCTATCAGTCAATCACACCCAACCATGTGGTAGTGCTGTCAACAGAAACTAAAATCATCATTTCTTGAATTCTTTTCAGTAAGATTTGAAAGAAACTAGTTTAGTGAATGAAATCTCCAAAAACCTTCAGTCAGCCCGTACAAAAAGAAGGTATATATCATCAGCTTATCAAACATGATACTCCATATAACAAAGAAAACAAAATTAAAAACACACACATTCTAGATAGGACAAAATGTAAAAGAAGTTTTCAAGTTTCAAGGTTTACTCTAGCTCTTCATGCTGACCAGGAGCCAATACCGATGAGAACTTTTTGTTTCCCCCATCCCTAGATATGAAAATCTGCAATATCCAATATGGTTCAGAACATCTGGTTATAAGTAAAAAAGAGAGAGAGAATCAATTTAATGGCATTTTGCACTGAATCATGATAATCAGCAAGCTGAAGATATGCACATCAGTATAACAATTTAACAACAGAAATCTTCCAAACAAACCCAAACTGTCAGATTACAAAACATAAAAATTCAAATGCATCCTTCCATTTGCAGATAGATCCAGCGGAGTTAATTCAAGATAAATAAGTTTTATTTTTAAAGAAACATTTAGCAGCCAAAAGAAATTTTATTTTTAAAAAATTCTCGTTTTACACAAATTGAGGTTCATGTTATCACTTTTTTTACCAGGCATAAGCTTTTGCGGTGACATCTTTTGGTCACTCTAATATTGGCATCAGTATACTGGCAGTTCATTACTAAGTATTTGCTGCTTTAACGTTACAAACATGCTATTTCCTGAAAACGTGTTTCTAAATGCTGTTGCTCAAAATATGTAAAAAAATCATTAAAAAAACTCTTAGGACACTCTGATATTCACAACCATGTCATGATCCTTAGTTCTGTGATCTGATCAAATGAAATGAAATGAAGACGTAACACAAATGCCAGAGGCAAAGGATAGAACATCCCTGATCAAAGCATAATGCATACACATCACATCAATATGATAGATAAAAAATCATATTTATTTAGGAAAAAATCATGCGTAACAAAGAGCAAAGATTTACAGAAAATTGATTCGCCATGATTGGAGACCCTTCACATAAACTAGGAATAATTTGCCAGTGCCTGAATTCACCTCTGAAACCTCTTGAGATGCTACCACTCCTGTCCACATAAAATTTAAATCAGGCTGATGGATAAGAGAAGCTTACCATGAAATTATAAAAAGAAACAAATAAATAGCAGCATACCCCATCCCACCAAGTGGCACCCCTTGGGAAGCTGAGGGCTTACAACTCTCTCTAGTGAAAGGATCAATGGGAGCTTTCTGTATACAGACAACAATGTTAACACATAAATTACAAGTGAAAAAAGTAATAACTCAATATTCAGATCTGAAGCACTAAAGTTTTCAAAAACTTCTTGAGAATTAAACGTGCAGAAGTATGCTATTACCCTCCCATGAGAAGCCTCTTCTCTAACATAGGACCATAGCCGAACACCAAGACGCATCTGATTTCAAATATCCAACAAACAGTCAAAAGTGATCACTACCAACAATAATGAATCAACACATATATTTATTGCCAAATGCAGGACGCATACATTGTCTTGGATAAATATATGAATCTTCTAAGACTAGAATGCCATACCATCTTAATTGCCTCCCTGAATGTTACATTGAATTCTTTTAATCTATTAGCATGGCTGTTTAGTCTCCTTCTCCATGCCTGTTGTGGTGGAGCAGCACCATCAAAGTCCAGCTGCAGACATATTTCTCACCAAGTATGAGAGCAGATAATTACATCATCTAGGGGCTACAATAAAATCCCACCCAATACATCCAATAAACTGGTACTATTTCAAAAAAAAAAGTTCATCAAGATAAATCATAAAAAGAAATATGTGAAACATGATTTTTTTTTTTTTAATACAGATAAGATTTACCAAAATTTGCTAAAAAAAAATTGATCACTCCAAAGGGTAGATAAGAAAGCCACCCAATATGAGAAACCCAATCTGTCAGAATACAATTACAGTTTATAAAAAAAATCCTTTTTTTTTTAAATTCCACCCACATACCCGTACTTCTGTTTTTCTTTTCTGAAACTCGAATGTAATAATTAACATCTAATAATTGTCATTTAATTTCTTAGTTGAACCAATTATTGGTTTAAAAAAACATCCACACCAAGATCATAAACAACCCAAATAAAACATATGAAGAGTACACTCACCAAAACATGATATAATTGAACCTCAAAAACTATAAAACATTATATGTTGATAAAGCATTACAAATCATGAACAATACAAAAGAAGAACATCAGAATCCATGTCCCCACCGCCCAAAAAAAAAAAAAAAAGTGCAATCGTGAGCTTAGACGAGGCTTACCAGTTGAAGCGTAGCCCTGCTAACGTACTCATCAGGTGGCCATGAATGCTTTCTTGAATAAAACAAGTGTCTACTAACCATCTTTCACTATTATACACCAATCAATGAAACCTAAAACTACAAAAGAGACCCAAAAAGCCTATTTTTCACCGATTGAACTCCAACAACCAAAAGTTCATTCTTTTGGTCAACGAATCCGACCTAATCGACTTCCCGTGTCACTCCAAGTACCATCAAAATCGCCAAAAACCAAATCAAACCCTAAAAACAAATGTTTTTAAGGTTACGATTCAAATCTCAAGGTATCACACAGTTATCTAATACAAGCCGAAGATGAAACACGAATCGATGCTGTTCGATCAGATCAGAAGTCCTTCAAAGAAACAAAAATGCTTCAATGGAGGACTCGCCACTTGTCATCCAAATCAGATCAAATCGTTCAAAAATCGCCACCTGATTTTAGGGAAAGAGAGAACGCTTTCCGATGCTCGGTAAATATGGAAACCCATTTTGTTTTTTCTGTATTTATACAGGGAGGGTTTTGTTATTCTGTTTTCGCGTTTACGTCGTTAATAAAATAATTTCGCTTACGTGGACGGTGGACGTTTCTCTTATTAGAATATTCATAATTATTACGTCATCATATTATATTTTTATTACCTGAGTACGTCAATTATTCAAAAAAATATTCTAATATCTTAAAAATTAGAAATATCGGAAGATTCAAAATATCAATCTATCTGATCAGAAAAATATCTGTATCCAATATATATTATAAAAATATATATATTTGTATTATATATTGTCTATATTATTATCTTGTATGATTAATCACAGTGATAATATATTACAATACTATTAAATTTTTAATGTATGATATTTAAAAGAGATGATAAGCCTTAAAATCTCAATTTTAATTTTAATGTCTCTTTAAAATATTACTTGATTATCCAAATTAATGTTAATATTCAAACATGTCAATTATCCAAAAAATATCCGTACCCGAATCTAAAAATTAATATCTGTTCCGAAAGTTACGATATGGGTATTAACATATCCTATCTGTATCCGTCCGATTGACAGGCTTAATTATCACCTTCCGATTATAGGAAAAAATAATTTCAATTATTTTTTTAACCCTATTCCAGTCTCGACAGAGAATTATTATTCTACTATAAATAAAGATAGAATATATTTTTTTATGTTTTGAATTATTCTTTTTAGGAAAGATAAGCCGTAAATTTTTTATTGTTTCAATAAAATATGAATAAAATATATATAATAATTTATAAAAGACGAAAAAATGATAACAATTGATTTGAAAGTTGATTTATAAGAGGCGATGACAATAGATTTGATAGGGGTTCACAATTTTTTTTGGGTTCAATAATCTTGAATAACTTAATTCTAGGAGTTGGTTAAATTTTATATACTATTTTATATCATTTAATTAATTTTAACATGCAAATTTTGATTTATTTGAGTTTTTCAATATCCATTTTGAGAATATTCTGAGTAATTCTCATTTATTTCGAGGATACATTCTCGAACCCTCCATTTGGGGTGTGACATAGGGTTATTCGTCTTTGATAGCTATACTGGGATAGATAACAATCCATGCTGAATAGGTAAATTTTTGTTTGGTTGTCTTTTCTGTTATTCTCATTGGAAAACGTAAAATTAATATTTTTATTGTTTGATTCACCTTGGATAAAGTAAGAATAAGAGTTTACGACTTTTTAAATGACAACTATACCCTTGCATAAATTATTTGTGTAGGAGAATAAATATGAGAGATGTGTGTGTAATATGATAGATGTGACAGTTTTTGGAATGTGTGCAGAGAGTGTTATGTTAGATAAAAATTTTAAAATGACAGAGAAGGGTATTTTTATCCATTAGCATAGATAAGCCCTGATAAATAATTCCATCATTTTTTTAGAATAGTTATCACGCCTTATCCTAGCTTATCCAGACATAGCTATCAAGGTTTATTCTTGTCAAACAATCAGCTATTTGGGAGCTATTCTACTGTATTCTCCCTTATCCATAATTTATGCTCCACCCCAAACCGGGGGGGGGGGGGGAGGCATAAACTTTTTGATAATAAAATATAGCGTTTTTTTATTTTTAAATCCCCATAAACAACATGATTTAGTGATTGATCCCTCACTTCTTCATATTTCAGTTTAAGTCTCCTGATTTAAATGATACGTTCCATTTAGACCTTCCCAGGAATTAAAAACTTTGCTTGCTTCTCTTCTGCCCTATTGCTTGCTTCTCTTCTGCCCTACTGTAAGTAGTTTAGGGGGAACGATGGTTTATAGGTTTTGTCCTATCAGGACGAATTCCACTACTTTTCCAAGTGGGGTATCGTAAAGCAGGGGTAAAAAAACTGATCCTTGTATAGTAAAATCGCGGTTGGTGAAATTCCGAACACCATAGCATATAGAATCAATAAGGTAATTTCTATCAATAACAAAGTATTCCAAGCCGTCAAGAGTAGCTACAGTCATAACTAAATGAGATGAGCCTAACCCATGTGCTTGTATTAGTAAACAAAGCAAGTGCCTCGGAGAAAGACGAATCCATCGAATCGGGAGGGACTAAAAATAAAATCAAATAATTTAGTGATAGATCTTTTTAGTGACAAATAAAAAACATACCGTTTAAATTTAATATTAAAACTAAAATATGAAAAAGTGAGAGATTATCACTGAATCATATAGTTTATAAAGATTAAAAAATAAAAAATCCTATAATATATTAAAAAATTCAAAACATTTCCTTATGAGTTATATTTTTTTTACAAAATCGGGTGGGACCCACCAGATTTGATTGTGCGCCGATGATCTGAGCCGTCCTTTTAATTGAATCCAAAAAGGGTACTAGACATGGGTGCCTCTATTTGGACCTATCAAATCTACATTTATAACCCTCTTGTTTGCCCGCCTCATATGTATTGGACTTCTAATTTAAGAAGCCCACAGACTTAAACCTAAAGCTAAATTCTATGGCACGCCCCATATCTTATTTTCACGTTTATAGTTCTAAAATGAGTTTTGCTACACAGGCTCCAACATATAGGCCCTTTCCATAGGCCCCTCCTATAGGTCCTTTGATGTGTCAACATTAATTGAAAAAGCGACTAAGCATTAAACATTGCAGGCTAGGATCGCCTAGGCCTAGACAAGGGATTAATCGGGGCCTAGGCAAGATTTTTAGAACATTGCCCCTAATTAATACCCACCCTTGTTTCCACGTTTTTCCCTCTTTTTCCGTTTTTTTCTCTACTGACAACCGTCCCTCTCACATTTCAAATCCAATTAAAAGATTTGTTGGTTTTCAAATATAAATTTGAATCGAAAAAATCAGTGAAAAAAAAAACCCCTCTTGTGTAAAATGTCGAAGAAGACCTATTATATCATTGAAAAATTGATTTGAAACAAAACATTTTATCCGAAGGTTCTTCTACAGCCAAAAAATGGGTACGAAACATTTTTTTGGTATTTCACAAAACGTGTATGTTGTATTTGATGATGGTGTTCATTACATGGATTTGTTTTTTTTTAGAGTTTTTTTCGAATATTAACGAAAGTAACTTTTTTTTTTTTTACAAAAATCTGAAATGTATTATTAATTTTTTTTTTATGTTTGTTATTGAAATATAGCTGACAAAATCAGATGAGTCTTTTCAGATTTCATCAGTAACATGTATTTTGATTTTTCGTAACAGTACTGCTATGTGTAATGAGACTTTGCAGTAAATGTAACAAACTATAAGTTGTTACTAGTGTATATAAATATTAAGCAAATGTAACTAACTATTACAGTGTACTGGAAAATGTAATTTTATTTGAAATGTAACTAACTATTATTAGAAAAAATATAACAACTAGTATTTAAAAAGAATGTTGATGAAAATAAATTTTATCACCTATATAATAATGATGGAAATAGATTCATGCAAGAAAACACAATAACAAAAGATTTACGTAATTCTCAGTAAATTTGTTTGCGTCTACAAATAATTGGAGGAATCAATTCACTATCGACGTGAATTCGAAATAATGAAATATAATGTGTATATCTTTTATCAGCGCTCCTTTCTTTCAAATTAATACCTTGAACAAGTTAAAATCTGGATATAATATATATTTTCATTCATCTGGTGAATCATCTTTGATGATTGACTCAAATATATAATTTTCAATAAAAAAAAAAAGAAAAAAAAACTATTGAATTCAAATTGTTTACAACTTTATAAAAATGTTCTTATCATCGCTGCAGGTAGAATGTTAAAATCTGGATGTATTCTAGAATTTTTGTTGTCGGGTATGGAAATCAAAGAGGGCTTTGCAGAGAAAGACTTTTAATTTTAAGAATCAAGGAAATCCTTGAACAAGAAAAAAAAAAGAGAGTAAAAGCATGTAATATGCATAGAAGTGGACAACTTGCAAGTTGCAACTTCCGCAAACACAACTTTATCTCTAATGTCTACATCAAAACAATCGATTTAAACAAGTATTTTTTAACTTCAATTTTTTTACTTTACTTATTTTGATTTTTATATTTCAACAAGTCAAAATAAAAAAAATTGTTTGACAGTAACTTTTTCAATTACTGAATAATTTTATAAATATAAAACTCACATTTTTTTTAAAAGGAAAAAATCCATATAACCCCCTGTAATCTTCCTGATATCCATATAACCCCCTGTACTATCAATATATTCATATAACCCCCTGTAAACGCACCATAAATGTAAATAACCCCCACGGTTAAATTTTTTTTAACAGAATTGGAATATTTCGGACATATTACGTTATTTAAACAATGGTTAACAAATATGTATTCTTTTAATCCTCTGAAAACATACTTAAAAAAAAAACCTAAAAAAATGTAAAATTAGAAATATGAGGGTTTTTTTTTAAAGTATTGACTGTTTTTTAGAGTTAAAAGAATACATATTTGTTAACTATGGTTTAGATAATGAAATATGTCTAGAATAATCCAACTCTGTTAAAGAATCTTCAACTGTGGGGAGTTATTTACATTTATGGTGTGTTTACAGGGGGTTATATGGATATATTGAGATTACGGAGAGTTATATGGATATTAAAAAGATTATAGGGGGTTATATGGATTTTTCCCTTTTTAAAATTAGTTTCAAATGGGACCTTCCTCAAACATCAATCAAACACTGCTTTACATGGATTTGTCCAAACACCTACGTGGGTAATTAAGTGTATAATAGTTGAACTGTATATATATATATATATATAAAAGCTAGGTAATCACCTTAGGCCTAGTTTGATATGGGAATAAGGAGTTAGGATAAGAAAAAAATTGGATTAAATCACTTGTTATCTCATATGACATAAAAAAATAAAGATAAAGTATGGACAATTGTCCACATTTTGAGATAAAAAATAGGGATAGTTTGTTCTGGATAAAAGGTGAAACAGACTTTATCCTAATTTTTTATCTGATAACATTTATTACTACCATTTCCAAGAAAATAAATGAAAACAAAAAAAAAAGAATGTGCTCCACTAAACAATATTAATGCCCCATTAATAGGAATGGTAGATTTGATATTTTTAAAAAAATTTGAAGTTATCTCATATTTGATCCAAATGCAAGATTGAGGATAAAAAAAATAAAAAATGAGGATAATAAAAAGCATTACCAAATGCAAATTTAGATAAAAATAGTGATTTTTTTATCTTCATAAATTAAGTTAACTTATCCTAAAAATTTATCCCTTTATCAAACTAGACCTTAAGGTTGTAAAATGGTATGCATCTAGAAAAATTTTGCTTAATAATTAATTATACATTATACCTATGTAGTCAAGTTCATGCAAAGACAATTAAAGATATTTTTAAGAAGATAATATTAGATTGTGCAGTTACCATATACTTTGATTTCTAAAAGTGAATATTTAATGCAATTAAGCATACACATTAAAGTATATATTTTATAATCATTTAGCAGATTGTATATATATTTAGAGATGCCAAAAACAAAAAACAAAAAAACTATCTCAGCGTGTTGAGATGGCTGCGAGAGTTACATATTAAAAATTGTATATAATAATGTCCTTTAAATTATAACTTAAATGCTTTTACTCTGCCTTAGTCACGGGCCACAGAAATTATAAATAACATAGGTGAATTCTATTTCAAACAATATCCTTTAAAAGGGTCTAAATTGTTCATGAATGCTCTTTTGAAAGACATTCCAGCAAAACTTAAAAAAAATTATATTGTGAGAAAGTACCCCTTAAAAGGGTATCGATGCAAAATTAAAACCTTTTATAGGGGTATTGATGGAAATAGAATTTAAACAGGGGCAACTTGATATTATAAAGTTTGTTGAGGGCGTATATGCAAAATAATCATATCAATTAATCACTACCAGCTCTATGTAACTAATGTTGACGCCGTGGCTTGGGGGAGCCCGGGCCCCAGCCCGCCCCCCTTGGCTCCATCCCTAGCCTTAGTTTTTTTAGGAATTAATAGACTGTAGCTATCTTGATTGTATTAATCGAATAACTGTAGGTCTAAATATGAATAAGATACAAAGAAGGAAAGATCAAAAAACGAAGATAAGAGTCAAGCACCCAACCTAGAGAGCAAAAAAAAGGATTATAAGCCCCTAATACTAGATACCGAAGTAGAAGCTATTCTGCCTTTTGTATGAGCATACCAGAGAGGAAAATTAAATTATCACTTTCATCCGTGTCATAAGTTGTATGAGCAGACCAGATAGGAAAATTAAATTATTTTTTCATCATTGTAAGATGATCAACTATATTTGGGATTTGATGAAATCCAAACTTAGTAACTTTTTGTCAAAAAATTTAATAATCGATTCTATTTTAAAAAAAAAAACCCAATAACCACAACATCATTTTGATCAACAAGTTGATCAAATTTTGGGTGAATGAACACTCTTTATTTAATAACTTTGAAAGAGCTCATCTATGAATGCCACAATTGTCAAATTTTCAGATCTTCCCTTCACTTATAACATACCCATATACTCTATAGTTCACTTTATATTTTCAAGAAAATACTTGTATGTGGTGAATAATATCATAAATTTATTTCTGGCAACTTGATGCAGCATATTAATACGCTCTTCTACGAATTCAATTAAAGATGTGAAATCGGCAGGCTTCAACGATGCTGTTGATTCTTCTTCTTAAGAATGTCAGGACAGTAGGCTTCAACAATCTATTGATTTCTTGACAAAATAACGGATGATGGAATTCTACGTAATTGATATTCACCACAAATAACAAAACGAAGGAAAATAATAAATTCTGATAATCAATTGCTTCACATGTCTATTTATTGAGTAGAGAATCCTTAACAGATTAGGATCTCAACTGATTATCTAAATCTGTAAACTATGATCCTAATTATATATTATCTAGATCTGCAAAATAACAAATACATCTTTATTTAATCATAACTAATATTCAAATTCGAATTCAAATAAAGATTTGAAATTGAAATCTAAACATAGACCCTAAAGCAAGGGAATAAAATCCCAACAAGCTCAAAAATGTCAAAAATAATAAAATTAACTTTCAACCATTGATTTGACTCCCGAGACGATCTCAGAACACTCTGAAATCTGGCGTAGTGGCGTAGACATACTACTATAATAGTGATTCTGATTTACGATTTGAAAGTTATGATCATTTAAAGTTACGGTGCTTTCAAACGATCAAGATATCTTCTTCTTTTCTGATCTATCTGATCTCGACCATCTATATTATTTGTGATTATGATATCTGCATCACTCAGCTATAAAGCAAACCGGTTGCGAGTTTGGGCCCTTGAAGTGGTTTCAAAATAGTGGAGGAACTACGGGAGGCAGTGAAGGCGATGTCGAGGGACGGAGAAAAGTTGGGGGAGACAAGATTAATTAGCCGGTCTTCTTCGGTGCTAGCCAGAATTTGGGTGATATACTTAACTCAAAACTCAATGTTCTTCTAATCTCCCCTCTTTCGAACAATTGTAATTTCAGACTTTTGTGATATAAAATTTGGGTATAATAACACAACACAAAGTGCAACATTGCCTCTTCAATCATGGACTATTACAACATTACATATTTTAGAATAATATAGTTCAGATAAATAATTTTAAGAGAATGGCTGATGAGAGACCATATATAAATCAGAGACTTAAACATCCATAGACAAATATGGTCTTTTCAGTGATACAAGAAGCGGCGGGCATTCAGAGAAACGCCACCGCCGATGATATCTCCTCCATCTTTCTGGGGCGACGGAGAGGGGTTTCGCCGATAATTTTGGTACGGTATTCATCTTTGCCGACCTGAATAAGATCAAATTGAGGATAAGCAGATGAGCTATAGGGACTCGTAGAAATAGCATGCCTTATCCCATCCACACCCATGCCCAGCATGGGTGCAGGTCACTGATATATATACTTTGTCATTCTTACAATAAATTCTACAATCCCCATGTTTTTTAACCTAATTTTTTTTAGATGATTTAGTAAAATTAATGAGAATGAAAATGAATGTCAAGCTTATTTTTAGAAAATGAAATTATCTCTTATAGTCAAATTTTTATATTAATACATATTTTGAGTATGAGATTTCCGTCATTCGATGGATAACATGGTGTCCATCAAATAATTAACGGCGGAAAATATCATCTGGACACATGGTAGGCAGTGATGTAACAATTTCCTGGCCATGGTTGGAGATTCAATTATAATATATGAACAAAGTTGTTTTATGTTTTTGGGTAGGAGATTCACTCAAACAGTCAAAACTGTGATGTAGATTTTAAAGGTCGTGGAAAGCCCCAAACACGTAAGAATCAATTGAAAATCTCAGCAATAATTGGAAGATCTAGAAGTACTAAGATGCCTGTAACATGTTTTATTATTTTGACAGATTGTCTTTATTTAAACATATGAATTCCATGTTATATTTATCAAATATATCCACGTTGGCCATGCATGGAACCCTCTCTCCTCTTTTTCTTTGGTTCGGTTGAGCTGAGTAGATTGCGATGATTTTAAATAAGTTGTTTAAAGAAACTCCATTCTTATAAAATACACTTTGTGCATGCACCTTTTAAAAAACATATATTTTTTTGTATTAAAAGCTGTAACAATATTTTTAATTAATCTTTAATCTTGTGAAGAAATTTGAAACATGTTTGTGCTTTTGCTTTTTCTAAAAGTAAAATAATGTTCAAACGCGTTTTCAAATGCTATCATAATTTAGTGCTTCATAGGGTACAACTCAGACGAGTTCGGTCGGGTTGAAGGTCAGTTCAAACCCAACTCGCGATGCATAAAGCCCAACCCGAATCCAAGCTCGAACTCGAAAGGAGCAACCCGAGTGTGAACCCAACCTCAACCCACGGGTTCCGATTGAGCTCGGGTTCGGTTGGGCTTGGATAACCCTTAAAAGATACAAAAAAAAAAAAAAAAAAAAATATGTTTAATAAACAATACACAAGCACATATAAATATCAAAAAATCCCAAAACCAAATCAAAATTTCATCCAATGTTCTTTGTTCATAAAAAAAAAAAACCCACCAAATCTAAACTTCACAAGAGACTACCTAAGAAACATCAAGGATCTAGCATCAAATAAGTCAAAACCCCAACCAGATTGCACGCAATCCAAATCAAACAAATTCATTAACACCCACAATCCCCAAAATACAACATCCAGAGTATTAAAAATGAAAGAAAGTAAAACAAAAAACCGATCGATCAAACGACGGCATGATCGGACGGCATGGATGGAATACATTATAGAGGGACGTGGACATCATCGTGTTGGTGCTCCTCTACTCTTTTTTCTCAAATAAATGTGAAGCCAGATATGAGAATGGGAAAGAAAAGCAGAAATCTTTTATGGTTTAAAGTGATGGATGGTTAGGATGATCCCACACTACACATCCAATGGTTATAATTGGGTTTGATCCATGTGTGTTGTTATCGTGTTATGGCACAACACCCATCTTTTTTTTTAAATTGTCAGGTTCGGGTTGAGCCCGTCCAACCCGACCCCCCAACCTAATCCGACCTGAATTGGATTCTGATTTGTTTGGGTTCAAATCTGGTTGAATTTGACAATAAAAAAAACTCAACCCGAACTTATCCATAAGTCGGATCAAGTTCAATCAGTCCAAGTTGCACCCTTTGTGATTCATTAAACAAACCCAATCAATTCATATACTATTTTTAAGAAAAAACAAAATGCATTCGTTTCATTAAATCAATGCATACAAACAATTATCTATTGCATGGTATACGTTTCAAAATTATGCACGCATGCATGGAAATCATTGCATGAGTTATATTGATTTATTGCATGCGTTGTAATGGGCTGATTTATGAATTAATTATGAAGCTAGAAGGAATTTGATAAATATATGTTTCATTTTTTTTTTTCAATCTTGTTTTGTTTATAGCTCGTATGCATTATGATTTTTAAATTTTTTATACTTGAACATTCTGACATATATAATGAAGAATATACTATGTTTGGCAAATACCAAAGATATTGCAAATTGTAGTGCATCACTATTCACTATTATGATTATATTGTGTAGGCGGTTTATTGGGTTAAAAATTGACTAGTCATTATTTTTCTAAAAGCTTGGCCCAAAGCTTCTCCATACCAAGGGGCTTTCAATTTTCAGATTTATAATTTACACTATTCAACTATGACTTTTAAAAAATTTCCCTTCCGTAATGGGTTTTAAAAGGCAAGATCACATGCGTTATCATTTTTGTAAAAATCACGTACCTCATCTAATGAAGTATATATATTTATAAAAGATAAAATATATATTTTTATGAATTAAATTATATCATTTATAGAAAATATAAAAATTTTTTAATGAAATATATCTCGATATAGTGAGTGAAGATGACTGACGAGGTGCATATGATTATATTTAGAATGATAAAAGTGATTGAATGTAACAAAAAAAAAAAAAAAAGTCCAATCCTTTGTACAACTCTATTGGCGGTCCACATGATTTTTTTTTCAAAAATTATATACTCTCCTATTTAAGTATTTACTATAAGTTATACGAAAAGAAATATATATCAAAATACAATAATATTTTTTTTTCTTCTAAAAAAATATTTTTTTTATTCTATAATAGCGTAATATATTACGCTATTTTAGTGTATGAGGCTGTAAAACAAGCTGTAAAATAGATTGTGTGTATTAGCGCTCGAAATGAAAATGTTAATTTTAAATAATGCCCATGAGGGCTCATTATTAAACAAATGAAGAAAAAAAAAGTCGTACTTTGATGGAACTAAACATTTGAAACACACAAAAAAATCAATTTTCCATCTTTGGCAACTGACAAACTAGATCCTGTAGACCACCACAATCTCAGCATTGCAGCTGATCGTGGCGGAGGAGGATTTGATGCGATCTGGGGAGGCAGGGCCATGGGACAAGACGACCAAGATAATTGCTTAGGGCCCTCATCCAATGAAGGCCCAGGAACCACACATTCAATGTAATAAAAAAAGGAATAATATGTCTAGGTATATGTATAGTCCCATAAGTAATCATTATTAATTTTTTTAAAAAAAATATATATACTAGTCTATTAAAATATATATTGTTATATGAATTAAAGTAGGTACTGAAATACAAATGTATTTTTTCTTTAAAAAATTTATAGCCCTATAAATTGCGATAAAGCATGTGCTATCACAATGTATAAGGTTATAAAACATATTGAGTTTATCTGCGTTCACACTGCTATACCACACACACACGCCCCTCCTCTGCATGCAAACCGTCCACATGAAAGGCTAGCCAATACCACCACAATTCTCCTTAACTACATCAATAACCCTTTGGGCTTGCCAACAATTCTCCTTAACTACATCAATAACCCTTTAAGAATGTTTAAACACCAAACTTTCAGCATGCACAGAACTGTAGCCATAGATTGAATCCAGCTTAGTGGATACCTTCTTTCAATTTGATATGGCTAAGCTAATTAGTTACTCAGTAACTTTGAGATGGCACTCAAATTGTAGGCTTCAACATTTGGCCATCTGATTATTTTGAGAATGAGATTTCCATCAATTGATGGATATATAATATCTCAATCAAATAATTAACAGCAGTCATATATAGATTAAGAATCCATTGATAAAAATACACGTACTGATGGTAGGCAGTGACATGACAATTTCGGCCATGGTTGGAGATTGAATTACAATATATGAACTGATGAACAACTTAAGTTGTTTTATGTTTTCGGGTACCTAGATTCACTCAAACAGTAAAAACTGTGATGTAGATTTTAAAGGTCGTGGAAAGCCCCAAAAACGTAAGAATCATATCAATTGAAAATCTCAACAATAATTGGAAGATCTAGAAGTACTTTTCGGGTACCTAGATTCACTCAAGAAGTCTGTAGCATGTTTTATTATTTTGAAAGATTGGTTTTATTTTTTAACATATGAATTCCATGTTAAATATATCCACGTTGGTCATGCATGGAACTCTTTCTCTTTTTTTTTTTTTTCTGTGGTTCGGTTGAGCTTAGTAGATTGTGATGATTTTAAATAAAATAATTTAAATAAACTCGATTCTTATGGAGTACACTTTGTCCACTTTTTTAAAAACATAATTTTTTTTTTATAAAAAGCTGTAACAAATTTTTTAATTAAATTGTTTGATTGTTAAGTCATTTGAAAACATACACCTCTGTGGTTTTATTTTTTTAAAAGTAAAATAATACTCAAATCTTTTTCCAAACGCTAACAAAATATAGTGATTAAATGTAGTGGTTCGACAAACCAAATCCTTGAGCACACGATTTTTTTGAACTTGATTTAACAAACCTAATGATTTAATTTAAAAATGAGAAAATTATAAAGAGTTATAGTTAAAAAATTTAAGCCTATGTTTGGATACAGAATATGACTTATTCTTATATATACAATTATTTTGACATAAATGAGTATAAATAAAGATAAAATAATTTTCTGTTTGATATTGTTTTGAATTATTTTTATTGGGAAACGTAATAATAAAGTTTTTGTTGTTTGGATAAAATAAAAATAAAGTGTGGATAATGAATTATAAAAGATGAAAAAATATTAATAATTAATTTGAAATGTGATTTATAAGAGATGATGATATGTGATTTGACAGCGAACTCATATATTCCTGAGGTCATGTAAAATCAAATGAATCTACGCCTAATATTCGAGAACAAAAACAGCCAAGCATTATAATCATGCATGCCGATTTCTTCAATTCAAAAACTAATTACATCATCAACAGTTATCTGATAGTATGACTTAGATCGTTCTTCCCTCTTTTGTATTAATGACTTTTACTATTTTGTGTAGATTGATATATTTGTGAAGCTTTTTTTCATATGGAAAACCAAATTTTGATTAAGAAAAAAAAAAAAAGCACTTAGACAAATGATATATATAGCAAAATATCATGCTCAGTCCTTTTTACCGCTCCTTTGCTGTTTGAACACAATTTAACTTTTTTTTTAAAAAAAATATATACATATGAAATGCATCCTAATTTGGCAGAGCAAAACATCATGGTTAGAGGAAGCAGGAACTACAACTTCCTAACTCAAGAATGAAAGAAAACCAGAACTTCAAGTACTCCCTAATTATAAATAATTAATGAAGTATATACTCGTATTAATTGAATGCATAATATTTTGATATGTAATAAAGTGTATATACTGACATAGTAGCTTATTTATTATGTTAAAAAATTTCATATACTATAACGATTGCAAACGGAGATTCTAACTGGACTGAGTGTATTAACGCCTAAATGATATCCACTCGATATATCTGGCAGGCATACACAGAAAAAAGCAAGTATTTTTTTTAGGCCTAGTTTTATAAAAGGATAATATTAATAAGTTAGCCTAAATTACGAGGATAAAAAGACAATTATTTTTATCCAGATTTACATTTGGTAATGCATTTTATTATCCCCATTTTTTGTGTTCTTATTTATAACATTGCATTTGGATCACATGATCTAAAATATGGGATAACTTAAAAAAAAAATTGAAATACCAAGTCTACCCTTTCTATTAATGGTGCATTAATATTGTTGATTTAGAATTTCATGAAGTTTTTGTTTTTTGGGAATGGTATTCATAAATGTTGTCCATGTTTTGTAAAAAGAGGTTAAAAATGGGATAACCTTTTATCTAAAATAAAATATCCCCACTTTTTTTTCTCAAAATACGAACAATTGTCCATGTTTTAACCTTTTTTTCTTATGCCATATGGGATAACATGTTATTTAACCCAATTATTTCCTTATCCCAACTCCTTATCCCAATGCCAAACTAAGCCTTAGAATTTTTTCTTAATTACAAAGACATCATTAAAACAAAAGCAAGTATTAACACACTATACAAAGACAACATTAACAATATGGTGTATATGAGGTGAGTTAAATTATCATATCTACGTAGTATGCAATCACAGATTCATTAAATTTCTAATGTTTATTCATAATTTTCAGCTATTTATAGAAGGTGAATGTAAATTCCAGTTATGGATTTATCAATCCTACTTCTGTGTCCGCCGCCTCAAAATCATCAATAGCTGTGCTGGCTCCGACTGGTTGGTTGGGGAATGCTTCCCATGTCGATCTATTTCTATTGCCTTATAACCCGGGGTAATTTTCTAAATTTCTTAAGTTACATATATTTATAATGTTATGTTCATTGCATTTTTAACAATCTCATATTTTAATTATTGAAAATGTTTAGCCAACATTGGGTCTTGTTGATCATGAGCCCCAAAGAACATATAGTTTACTATTTGGATTCATTGGCAAATTTAATTCGTAAAGAAATTAAAAAGGTCATTAACCTGTAAGTATTTTGATGTTCATGTACTCTTTATATTTATTACAACATTACTCTTAATCTCAAAATTGTTTCTTTGTAGAGCATTCAAAACATACAACATGAGTATTGGAAGAAAGTAAAAAAAATTACCTCTTGGATTCAAGTCTCGGTATGACTATTGCATCTTTTAATTTCTTTTGAAATCATGAAATCATAAAACATGGATTCAAAGTTGTTTCTTCTGAAGTATGACACTCGGAATCATATATGCATGTATCTTCTTAAAAAAACAAGAAAAACTTGATCACACAAAGAAACCAAGATTTATGTTTTTTTTTTCTTTAGACAATCTGTGCTTGAGAGAGCTAAAAACAACCATATGCATACCAGAAACCAGGATGAAAATGAGAGAAGAATGGTGGGATGAAAAAAAGTTAGGTCGTTGTTATAATCATTGGATCATGAGCTTGGATAGATTTAAATGTTGGAACATATGGAAGATGTTGGAACAATATGGAAGGCTTGTGCTCTTTAGTTGTTTAATGTTTCTATTGTTACAATCATTTCATTCCTTTCACATATATAAGTCCCTAAAAGTTGGGAATGACTCTTTTTTTCCCTTTTGCAGAGTTCTAACTGTTTAAATTTAATTTGCTAATAATGTGAGATACCATATTTGGCTACTAAAATGATAGTTAAGTGTGAATACATTTTAATCATTGGATTAGAACTTTTTGTTTCTTGAAACAATGCATTATGTTTGCTCCCAAATATTTGCAAGGCATCTTTAACTATTGAAAATTATATCTATGAGTTATTTAATTTTTTTTCCTAGAATTGATGATTTACTTATATTTGTAGTGCCCAAAGCTAGCGAATGTGGTTATTTTGTAATAAAATATGAAAGATATCATCGAAAAACTAGAAATTTGCTTTCTTCAAAAGATAAGATCTCTATTTTTTGTTTGGGTTTATATATTTAAATTCATTGTCTAATTAATATCATAATTATGTTGTACATGCAGTTCGAAGGAATAGTCTTCTACACAGAAGATGAAATAATTAAGTACATTGAGGAATGAGTGGTGCAACATAATTCAAAAACTTACATAGTTGAATATTGTGAGTACAATTGCAATTTTTTTTATTATATTGTAGTTTTTTATTTTGAAATTGGCACCACTATTGAGTAGTTGAGGCTCAACAAATGATATTTTGATGTGTTTGATTCAAATGCAATTCAGCTTGCATTTGCATGAAAACAAGTGGATGTATCATAGGGGTGCAACTCGGGCGGGTTGGGTCGGATTGAAGATCTGTTCAAGCCCAACCCGTGATGCGCAGAGTCCAACTCGAACCCGAGCCCGAACCCGACGTCAACCCGAAGGATGCAACCCGAACCCGAACCCGACTTCAACCCGCGGGTTTGGGTCGGGTTCGGGTTAGACTCGGGTCGGACTCAGGTTTAACCCTTAAAAATATCATAAAATATTTAATAAACAACACAACAAACTCTAATTAATTAAACATACATTCATTAAAAAAAAAAACTTTAAAAATCCAAATAGTTTATCATGATTGCATATTCCAAATTCTGATTAAAGTAAACAAACCAATCAAAATGGTCCAAAACCATCCCCAATCCCCTCCCCCACAGATCCTCTCTCCAAATCCAAATCTCACCAACACCACAACCCTCACTGATCTGTTCTTCAATTCTCCACCAACCCACCAAAACCCGATGTTCATTCTCCCTCGTCCACTGCACCGGCGACTCGAATGGTCTCTTCAACTACGCCTCCCTCCACTTCTGTCTCTTCCACCTTCATCTTCGCTGCAGTCGCAGTCATCGCGGCTCCGTTCCGGTTGACCCGACGTAGTTTGTAAGGGCTGATGATCAGAGGGTCGGCGAGGCTGATTTGTGTTTGTGATGTGAAAAGAAAAATAAGTGTGACGGCTGGAATGAAAGAAGAGGTGATTTGTGTTTAGGGTTTTGGGAGTGGGTAAGTTGTTGTGGCAGTATAAATTTTTTAGCTTAACATGCACTAGGGGGCCGAGTTTGGGTTGAGCCCGCCTAACCTGACCCCCCAACTTGAACCCGACCCGAATTGGGTTCGGGTTCGGGTCGGGTTGAACCCGACATACAAAAACCCCAATCCAAACCCGCCCATGAACCGGGTTGGGTCAGGTGGGGTGGGGTTCAACCCGCCCAAGTTGCACCCCTAATGTATTAGAACAATTGTATGGAAATTGTTTTGTATCAAAATGGTTTTTTGGGTATGATGAGGGATTTTATTAATGAAATAGTATTAAATATATATTCAGTTTAAAAAAGAAGATCACGGTTCAAATGTAAATGTAATCTTCTCATATTATAAATTATCACGGTCACCAAATAAACCGTGATCCTTACTAAAGAAACAATCACGGTTCTCTAAACCACGTGATAGTTAGATAGTTAACCAACTAACAATCACGAGATAGCCTAAAACTGTAATTGTTGTCAACAAAAGATCACGGTTACGTATAAAATGTAATTTATTTGTACTTACAGATCACGGTTTGTATGCTAAATGATCACGGTCGAATAATATCCGTGATCATTACTAAGGATACAATCACAGTTCTTATAAACACCATGATAATTAACCAACTAACAATCACTGAATAATCTAAAAACGTAATCGTTGCCCAACAAAAGATCACGGTTACCAATTAAACCATGATTTTTATCAACAAACAATCACACGGTTATCCACCGTGATAAAATATTCAATCAAAGATCACGGTCAACAACAAAAGATCACAGCTCGGTAGATCACGTTTGCGAACCGTGATCTAATACGTTTGATCACGGTTTTTAGTGGTGATCTTTGATTTTTTTGTGGTAGTGAGAGCATTATAACAAAAGCAAGAATTAACACACAATACAAAATGCAACATTTTTTTTATTGATAAATATTTTTTCTGATCAAATCTTCCTCATTAGCAAGGGGCAAGATTCAAATCCAGGTCCCCTCATAAGGAGAGGGTACAATATTATTTATTTCAACCATGTAGGCTATTATAATAAGAGAATGGCTGACCACAGACCATAAATCAGAGACTGAAACCTCCATCGGCAAATATGGTCTGTCCGGTGATATAAGAAGCGGCGGGCATACAGAGAAATGCCACCGTCGAAGATATCTCCTCTGCCTTTCCGGCGCATCGGAGAGGGGTTTTGCCGATAAGTCCGGCACGCAATTCATCGTAGGCAACCTGAATAAGATCACATTGAGGATAAACATATGAGCTGTAGAGACTCATAGAAATAGCACATGTTATCTCTCTTAGACACCCCCACCCTCACCCTTGTTGGGAGACTATAGAAACTGCAAGAATGATTGTTCAGAGTATTTTCTTTTATGTACAGAGCGATATATGCTACGCACAGTCCTTATTTATTATTACCATGCATGCAATTTTATTATCCCCAATGAGGAGATGCTTTGTTAGATGAAAGCATATGATGTTTCACTTCTTCAATAAGTACATACATACAATTCAAGAAAATATACATGAAATTCATGTTTCACTATAAGAAATATGCATATTTAAAAAAACAATCAAAACATTTGAAAATTGCAAGTGGGGTTATACACTATACATATGACTATCTAATGTTATCTCTATTTTCAACACACACACACACACACACAAAGTGTAGTTGGACCATGCCCTTCAATGAAAGTGTTGACAGGATGGAACATGAGTCCCATGATTGTCTTATGAGCGTTGATATGCCCACTCCATTTTGCAGGTCCATCTCTAATCCCTTACACAATGATAGCACATTATATAATGCATTATCATATATCACGGTATATGTTGTTCTATCATAGTGTATAACAAAAAAAATAAAATTATAAAAAATACATTATTTTATCTTAGTGTATACTTTATTTCATATAACATGATGTATTTCAATGAAAGAGTACATTAATTTAAAAAAAAAACAATATGAAATACAAATGAGGTTGTAACTGGGGCTTAACATATCATTTCCTTTCCTTATATTTGGATAATCCATGTACATTACTTTTATTGATTTAGAAATCCACATTTCATTTTCCATTGAAAGTATAAGAATTTTCAATTTTATTTTTGTTGCATAAAAATGCATTCAATTCCTTGAAATAAATAATTTAATTATTCTTAAAATTTTTTTATTTCGATACGCGAAGAATATACACCGGAATTGCAAAAAGGATTACATAGAAGATTCCATGTAACATTATTTTCAAATAAAACTCATCATAAACTCATATCCATAAAATATTAATGTGGAGAATTTTACCTGCTTTGCAAGTGCGGTGTTCACAAAGCCTGGGGCAACGCAGTTGACACGGATGTTGTCCTTCGCCCACTCGAAAGCCAAATTCTTTGCTATTTGGTTTAGCGCTCCTAAGTAAAGAAAATGAGAAACAATTAAGCGATCAGAAGATATCTGCATGAGCAAAAACATAAGAATGAAAAATTCTGACATTTAATTAAGTCTGTCAATTATCCAAAACATATTCGTAGTTGCTCCGAATCTGACATATAATGATATTCGAATATATAGTGTGGATACGGATATTTTGTGTCCATTTTGGAAAAAAAAAATCAGAATCCATCATATATTATAGTCATAATATATATATATATATATATATTTCATGATCATTTAAATTAGTGTTTATACTTAGATCATAATTTGAAAAGATCGGAGTTTAAGAATTAACATCTATATCCAAACAATTTAGAATAGGATATGAATATTGTCTCCGATATGTATTTGATTCATTAATAATACTTACTTTTGGTAGTAGCATAGAGACACACGGAGGGCATGGCAACGGCACTAGTGGCGGAGGAGATGAACACTATGTTGCCCTTCCTGACTGCCTCATGAGAGAATGAGCGAGTTGGCTCAAGTGAAACCCTGATTCCAAGTTCGTGGCCATGATTAGATTGTATTCCTCGTCACTGATATCTTCGACCGGGCGCAACAGAATGGTTCCAACATTGTTAACCTAAAAGTAGAACATTGAGGATAATGGTTAGTCGACAATGAATGAATCCTAAAATGCGACTAATATTCACACAAAGATTTTATGTGATTATCATCACATATTTGTAACACAACTAATTCTCACAAAACAAATCACAATAAAATACAAACAAACAAAGATACAAATAAAAATATGCAAAAAATCAAATTAAAACAACATAAGAAAAATAGCATATGATCTAATACATCTATATATTCTTTGTAATTCAAATAATAAATAAATAAAGTTAAAGAAGAGAATAAAAAGAAATGGATAAGTTTCTAAACTCAAGATTTAAAAAAAAATTAAATAAAAATAAATCTCAAATAGAAAATAAGTTATCTTTTTTGGGATTTGGACCCTTTATAACCCATCGGGGTCCTAGGCAACCATCTTGATTGTCTTCGAGCTAAATATGTGTTATTAAACCACAATAATATTACATTATCATCTCATCAGTTGATCTCAAACAATTTTAAAAGTTTGAGACTTACAAGGATGTCGAGCTTCCCACCAAAGGTTGCAGAAACCCTCTCCATCAACCTCTCGCGCTCCGCACGGGACGTCACATCGCACACCGAGGCGGTGACCGGGTGGCCGAGAGCCTTCCACCGCCGCAAAGACTCGGTGAGCGCGGTCTCGTCCCGGTCGCACGTGTACACCGAGCCGAGTCTGACGAGTTCTTCTACTATGGCGTGCCTGTAATATAAGAATAACCAATTACACTTCTCTTCAAATGAATCAGAATATAAGAATAAACCAATAACACAAATTAATCAGAATAAGGAGAGAATAAGTGACCCAATGCTTCTAGCTCCACCAGTAACAAGAGCGGTCATTCCACTAAGGGACCATTTGTTGTTCTCCCCTTTCAAGATTGATGTGTTTCCCTCAGTCATTTTTTTTGAATTTTTATTTTCCAATCACAAACACCTGAGTCCACTGAGAATGCAGAGATGTGTTGTGGGTATAGTTTCTTTTTATATATGGAGCACAACATGGGACTGTGTAAATTATAATACAATAAAATTATGGGTGAGTGGGAAGAAACCGGTTATTGTTACTTTTCTTTGTATATATTCAGCGCAACAAGAGATCGTGTGAATTTATGAAATATATATGTCCACGTTACGTTGGCCACGCATACTATTTTATTATGTTTCATTTTATTTATTTTATTTTTAATGGTGAGGATAGTGAGGTAGTTCTAGGCTAAAAGGAAAATTTTTCACCCTCGAATCATTCAGTTTAAATAAATATCATTGAATTGAAAAAGAAAACTTGTCCTATTAACATGTCTAGCATTTAACATAAGAGCAACGTGGTAGGAGATTCCAATCACAATTTTTTTTAGATGTTTCAATAAAATTAATAAGAATGAAAATGAACATCCAGCGGGTACTTGAACAATGAAATTATCTCTCATAACAATAAAATTTATATTAGTTTATATTTTGAGAATGAGATTTCCATCATTTGATGGATATATAATGTCTCCATCAAATAGTTAACAGCGGTCATATATAGATTAAGAATCTATTGATAAAAATATCGATATTTTTATCAATAGATTCTTAATCTATATATGACCGCTGTTAACTATTTGATGGAGACATTATATATCCATCAAATGATGGAAATCTCATTCTCAAAATATAAACTAATATGAAAATTTATTGTTATGAGAGATAATTTCATTGTTCAAGTACCCGCTGGATGTTCATTTTCATTCTTATTAATTTTATTGAAACATCTAAAAAAAATTGTGATTGGAATCTCCTACCACCTTGCTCTTATGTTAATTGCTAGACATGTTAATAGGACAAGTTTTCTTTTTCAATTCAATGATATTTATTTAAACTGAATGATTCGAGGGTGAAAAATTTTCCTTTTAGCCTAGAACCTCACTATCCTCACCATCAAAAATAAAATAAATAAAATGAAACATAATAAAATAGTATGCGTGGCCAACGTAACGTGGACATATATATTTCATAAATTCACACGATCTCTTGTTGCGCTGAATATATACAAAGAAAAGTAACAATAACCGGTTTCTTCCCACTCACCCATAATTTTATTGTATTATAATTTACACAGTCCCATGTTGTGCTCCATATATAAAAAGAAACTATACCCACAACACATCTCTGCATTCTCAGTGGACTCAGGTGTTTGTGATTGGAAAATAAAAATTCAAAAAAAATGACTGAGGGAAACACATCAATCTTGAAAGGGGAGAACAACAAATGGTCCCTTAGTGGAATGACCGCTCTTGTTACTGGTGGAGCTAGAAGCATTGGGTCACTTATTCTCTCCTTATTCTGATTAATTTGTGTTATTGGTTTATTCTTATATTCTGATTCATTTGAAGAGAAGTGTAATTGGTTATTCTTATATTACAGGCACGCCATAGTAGAAGAACTCGTCAGACTCGGCTCGGTGTACACGTGCGACCGGGACGAGACCGCGCTCACCGAGTCTTTGCGGCGGTGGAAGGCTCTCGGCCACCCGGTCACCGCCTCGGTGTGCGATGTGACGTCCCATGCGGAGCGCGAGAGGTTGATGGAGAGGGTTTCTGCAACCTTTGGTGGGAAGCTCAACATCCTTGTAAGTCTCAAACTTTCAAAATTGTTTGAGATCAACTGATGAGATGATAATGTAATATTATTGTGGTTTAATAACACATATTTAGCTCGAAGACAATTAAGACGGTTGTGTAGGACCCCGATGGGTTATAAAGGGTCCAAATCCCAAAAAAGATAACTTATTTTCTATTTGAGATTTATTTTTATTTAATTTTTTTTTAAATCTTGAGTTTAGAAACTTATCCATTTCTTTTTATTCTCTTCTTTAACTTTATTTATTTATTATTTGAATTACAAAGAATATATAGATGTATTAGATCATATGCTATTTTTCTTATGTTGTTTTAATTTTGATTTTTTGCATATTTTTATTTGTATCTTTGTTTGTTTTTATTTTATTGTGATTTGTTTTGTGAGAATTAGTTGTGTTACAAATATGTGATGATAATCACATAAAATCTTTGTGTGAATATTAGTCGCATTTTAGGATTCATTCATTGTCGACTAACCATTATCCTCAATGTTCTACTTTTAGGTTAACAATGTTGGAACCATTCTGTTGCGCCCGGTCGAAGATATCAGTGACGAGGAATACAATCTAATCATGGCCACGAACTTGGAATCAGGGTTCCACTTGAGCCAACTCGCTCATTCTCTCATGAGGCAGTCAGGAAGGGCAACATAGTGTTCATCTCCCCCGCCACTAGCGCAGTTGCCATGCCCTCCGTGTGTCTCTAATTCTCTATGCTACTACCAAAAGTAAGTATTATTAATGAATCAAATACATATCGGAGACAATATTCATATCCTATTCTAAATTGTTTGGATATAGATGTTAATTCTTAAACTCCGATCTTTTCAAATTATGATCTAAGTATAAACACTAATTTAAATGATCATGAAATATATATATATATATATATATTATGACTATAATATATGATGGATTCTGATATATTTTTTTTCTGAAATGGACACAATAATATCCGTATCCACACTATATATTCGAATATCATTATATGTCAGATTCGGAGCAACTACGAATATGTTTTGGATAATTGACAGACTTAATTAAATGTCAGAATTTTTCATTCTTATGTTTCTGCTCATGCAGATATCTTCTGATCGCTTAATTGTTTCTCATTTTCTTTATTTAGGAGCGCTAAACCAAATAGCAAAGAATTTGGCTTTCGAGTGGGCGAAGGACAACATCCGTGTCAACTGCGTTGCCCCAGGCTTTGTGAACACCGCACTTGCAAAGCAGGTAAAATTCTCCACATTAATATTTTATGGATATGAGTTTATGATGAGTTTTATTTGAAAATAATGTTACATGGAATCTTCTATGTAATCCTTTTTGCAATTCCGGTGTATATTCTTCGCATATCGAAATAAAAAAATTTTAAGAATAATTAAATTATTTATTTCAAGGAATTGAATGCATTTTTATGCAACAAAAATAAAATTGAAAATTCTTATACTTTCAATGGAAAATGAAATGTGGATTTCTAAATCAATAAAAGTAATGTACATGGATTATCCAAATATAAGGAAAGGAAATGATATGTTAAGCCCCAGTTGCAACATCATTTGTAGTTCATATTGTTTTTTTTTTTAAATTACAGTACTCTTTCATTGAAATACATCATGTTATATGAAATGAAGTATACACTAAGATAAAATAATGTATTTTTTATAATTTTATTTTTTTTGTTATACACTATGATAGAACAACATATACCGTGATATATGATAATGCATTATATAATGTGCTATCATTGTGTAAGGGATTGGAGATGGACCTGCAAAACGGAGTGGGCATATCAACGCTCATCAGACAATCATGGGACTCCATGTTCCATCCTGTCAACACTTTCATTGAAGGGCATGGTCCAACTACACTTTGTGTGTGTGTTAGTGTGTGTGTTGAAAATAGAGATAACATTAGATAGTCATATGTATAGTGTATAACCCCACTTGCAATTTTCAAATGTTTTGATTGTTTTTTTAAATATGCATATTTCTTATAGTGAAACATGAATTTCATGTATATTTTCTTGAATTGTATGTATGTACTTATTGAAGAAGTGAAACATCATATGCTTTCATCTAACAAAGCATCTCCTCATTGGGGATAATAAAATTGCATGCATGGTAATAATAAATAAGGACTGTGCGTAGCATATATCGCTCTGTACATAAAAGAAAATACTCTGAACAATCATTCTTGCAGTTTCTATAGTCTCCCAACAAGGGTGAGGGTGGGGGTGTCTAAGAGAGATAACATGTGCTATTTCTATGAGTCTCTACAGCTCATATGTTTATCCTCAATGTGATCTTATTCAGGTTGCCGACGATGAATTGCGTGCCGGACTTATAGCAAAACCCCTCTCCGACGCGCCGGAAAGGCAGAGGAGATATCTTCGACGGTGGCATTTCTCTGTATGCCCGCTGCTTCTTATATCACCGGACAGACCATATTTGCCGATGGGGGTTTCAGTCTCTGATTTATGGTCTCTGGTCAGCCATTCTCTTATTATAATAGCCTACATGGTTGAAATAAATAATATTGTACCCTCTCCTTATGAGGGGACCCGGATTTGAATCATGCGCCTTGCTAATAAGAAAGATTTGATCAGAAAAAATATTTATCAATAAAAAAAAATGTTGCATTTTGTATTGTGTTAATTCTTGCTTTTGTTATAATTCTCTCACTACCACAAAAAAGTCAAAGATCACCGCTAAAAACCGTGATCAAACGTATTAGATCACGGTTCGCAAACCGTGATCTACCAAGCTGTGATCTTTTGTTGTTGGCCGTGATCTTTTGATTGAATATTTTATCACGGTGGATAATCATGTGATTGTTTGTTGATAAAAATCATGGTTGAATTGGTGACCGTGATCTTTTGTTGGACAATGATTACATTTTTAGGATACCCCGTGATTGTTAGTTGGTTAATTATCATGATGTTTATGAGAACCGTGATTGTATCCTTAGTAATGATCACGGTTTATTATTCGACTGTGATCATTTAGCATACAAACCGTGATCTATAAGTATGAATAAATTAGATTTTATACGTAACCGTGATCTTTTGTTGGGCAACAATTACAGTTTTAGGCTATCTCGTGATTGTTAGTTGGTTAACTATCTAACTATCACGTGGTTTAGAGAACCGTGATTGTTTCCTTAGTAAAGATCACGGTTTATTTGGTGACCATGATAATTTACAATATGAGAATATTACATTTACATTTGAACCGTGATCATTTTCTCAAAACTGCATATATATTTAATACTATTTCATGAATAAAACCACCTCATCATACCCAAAAAACCATTTTGATACAAAACAATTTTCATACAATTGTTCTAATACATTAGGGGTGCAACTTGGGCGGGTTGAACTCGACCCAACCCAGTTCATGGGCGGATTTGGGTTGGGGTTTTTGTCTGTCAGGTTCAACTGGACCCGAACCCGAACCCAATTCAGGTCGGGTTCGGGTTGGGGGGTCGGGTTAGGCGGGCTCAATCTGAACCCGACCCCCCAGTACATGTTAAACTAAAAAATTTATACTGCCACAACAACTTACCCACTCCCAAAACCTTAAACACAAATCACCTCTTCTTTCATTCCAGCCGTCACACTTATTTTTCTTTTCACATCACAAACACAAATTAGCCTCGCCAACCCTCTGATCATCTGCCCTTATAAACTATGTCGGGTCAACCGGAACGGAGCTGCAATGACTGCGATTGCAGCGAAGATGAAGGTGGAAGAGACAGAAGTGGAGGGAGGCGTAGTTGAAGAGGCCATTGGAGTCGCCGGTGCAGTGGATGAGGAAGAATGAACAGCGAGTTTTCGTGGGTTGGTGGAGAATTTAAGAACAGATCAGTGAGGGTGGTGTTGGTGAGATTTGGATTTGGAGAGAGGATCTGTGGGGGAGGGGATTGGGGATGGTTTTGGACCATTTTGATTGGTTTGTTTACTTTAATCAGAATTTGGAATATGCAATCATGGTAAATTATTTGGATTTTTAAAGTATTTTTTTTTGTGATGAATGTATGTTTAATTAATTAGAGGTTGTTGTGTTGTTTATTAAATATCTTATGATATTTTTAAGGGTTAAACCCGAGTCTGACCCAAGTCTAACCCGAACCCGACCCAAACCCGCAGGTTGAAGTCGGGTTCGGGTTCGAGTTGCATCCTTCGGGTTGACGTCGGGTTCGGGCTCGGGTTCGGGTTGGACTCTGCGCATCACGGGTTGGGCTTGAACAGACCTTCAACCCGACCCAACCCGCCCGAGTTGCACCCCTATGATACATCCACTTGTTTTCATGCAAATGCAAGCTGAATTGCATTTGAATCAAACACATCAAAATATCATGTTGAATCTCAACTACTCAATAGTGGTGCCAATTTCAAAATAAAAAACTACAATATAATAAAAACTTCAATTGTACTCACAATATTCAACTATGTAAGTTTTTGAATTATGTTGCACCACTCATTCCTCAATGTACTTAATTATTTCATCTTCTGTGTAGAAGACTATTCCTTCGAACTGCATGTACAACATAATTATGATATTAATTAGACAATGAATTTAAATATATAAACCCAAACAAAAAATAGAGATCTTATCTTTTGAAGAATGTGAATTTTTAGTTTTTCGATGATATCTTTCATATTTTATTACAAAATAACCACATTCGCTATTTCCCTATTTGCTTTGGGCACTACAAATATAAGTAAATCATAAATTCTAGGAAAAAAATTTGAATAATATCACAGATATGATTTTCAATAGTTCAAAATGCCTTGCAAATATTTGTGAGCAAACATAATGCATTGCTACAAGAAACAAAAAGCACTGATCCAATGACTAAAATGTAATTACACTTAACTATCATTTTAGCAGCCAAATATGCTATCTCACATTATTAGCAAATTAAATTTAAACAGTTAGAACTCTGCAAAAGGAAAAAAAGAGTCATTCCCAACTTTTAGGGACTTATATATGTGAAAGGAATGAAATGATTGTAACAATAGAAACATTAAACAACTAAAGAGCACAAGCCTTCCATATTGTTCCAACATCTTCCATATGTTCCAACATTTAAATCTATCCAAGCTCATGATCCAATGATTATAACAACGACCTAACTTTTTTTCATCCCACCACTCTTCTCTCATTTTCATCCTTGCTTCTGGTGTGCACATGGTTGCTTTGGCTTTCTCAGGCACAAATTGTTTAAAGAAAAAAACATAAATCTTGGTTTCTTTGTGTGATCAAGTTTTTCTTGTTTTTCTTGTTTTTTTAAGAAGATACATGCATATATGATTCCGAGTGTCATACTTCAGAAGAAACAACTTTGAATCCATGTTTTATGATTTCATGATTTCAAAAGAAATTAAAAGATGCAATAGTCATACCGAGACTTGAATCCAAGAGGTAATTTTTTTTACTTGCTTCCAATACTCACGTTGTATGTTTTCAATTCCCTACAAAGAAACAATTTTAAGATTAAGAGTAATGTTGTAACAAATATGAGGAGTACATGAACATCAAAATACTTACAGGTTTATGACCATTTTGATTTCTTTATGAATTAAATTTGCCAGTCGATCCAAGTAGTAAACTTATATTCTTTGGGGCGCTTATGATCAATAAGATCCAATGTTAGCTAAACATTTTCAATAATTAAAATATGAAATTGTTAAAAATGCAATGAATATAACATTATAAATATATGTAACTTATGAAATTTAGAAAATTACCCCGGGTTATAAGACAATAGAAATAGATCGACATGAGGAGCATCCCAAACCGATTAGTCAGAGCCAGCACAGCTATTGATGATTTTGAGGCGGCGGACACAGAAGTAGGATTGATAAATCCATAACTGGAATTTACATTCACCTTCTATAAATAGCTGAAAATTATGAATAAACATTAGAAATTTAATGAAATTGTGATTGCATACTACGTAGATATGATAATTTAACTCACCTCATGTACACCATATTGTTAATGTTGTCTTTGTATAGTGTGTTAATACTTGCTTTTGTTTTAATGATGTCTTTGTAATTAAGAAAAAATTCTAAGGCCTAGTTTGGCATTGGGATAAGGAGTTGGGATAAGAAAACAATTGGGTTAAATAACATGTTATCCCATATGGCATAAGAAAAAAAAAGGTTAAAACATGGACAATTGTTCGTATTTTGAGAAAAAAAAGTGGGGATATTTTATTTTAGATAAAAGGTTATCCCATTTTTAACCTCTTTTTACAAAACATGGACAACATTTATGACTACCATTCCCAAAAAACAAAAACTTCATGAAATTCTAAATCAACAATATTAATGCACCATAATAGAAAGGGTAGACTTGGTATTTCAAATTTTTTTTTCAAGTTATCCCAGATTTTACATCATGTGATCTACATGCAAAGTTAATAATAAGAACACAAAAAAATAAGGATAACGAAATACATTACCAAATGTAAATATGAATAAAAATAATTGTCTTTTTATCCTCGTAATTTAGGCTAACTTATTAATATTATCCTTTTATAAAACTAGGCCTAAAAAAAATACTTGCTTTTTTCTGTGTATGCCTGCCAGATATATCGAGTGGATATCATTTAGGCGTTAATACACTCAGTCCAGTTAGAATCTCCGTTTGCAATCGTTATAGTATATGAAATTTTTTAACATAATAAATAAGCTACTATGTCAGTATATACACTTTATTACATATCAAAATATTATGCATTCAATTAATACGAGTATATACTTCATTAATTATTTATAATTAGGGAGTACTTGAAGTTCTGGTTTTCTTTCATTCTTGAGTTAGGAAGTTGTAGTTCCTGCTTCCTCTAACCATGATGTTTTGCTCTGCCAAATTAGGATGCATTTCATATGTATATATTTTTTTTAAAAAAAAGTTAAATTGTGTTCAAACAGCAAAGGAGCGGTAAAAAGGACTGAGCATGATATTTTGCTATATATATCATTTGTCTAAGTGCTTTTTTTTTTTTTCTTAATCAAAATTTGGTTTTCCATATGAAAAAAAGCTTCACAAATATATCAATCTACACAAAATAGTAAAAGTCATTAATAAAAAAGAGGGAAGAACGATCTAAGTCATACTATCAGATAACTGTTGATGATGTAATTAGTTTTTGAATTGAAGAAATCGGCATGCATGATTATAATGCTTGGCTGTTTTTGTTCTCGAATATTAGGCCTAGATTCTTTTGATTTTACATGACCTCAGGAATATATGAGTTCGCTGTCAAATCACATATCATCTCTTATAAATCACATTTCAAATTAACTATTAATATTTTTTCATCTTTTATAATTCATTATCCACACTTTATTTTTATTTTATCCAAACAACAAAAACTTTATTATTACGTTTCCCAATAAAAATAATTCAAAACAAAATCAAACAGAAAATTATTTTATCTTTATTTATACTCATTTATGCTAAAATAATTGTATATCTAAGAATAAGTCATATTCTGTATCCAAACATAGGCTTAAATTTTTTAACTATAACTCTTTATAATTTTCTCATTTTTAAATTAAATCATTAGGTTTGTTAAATCAAGTTCAAAAAAATCGTGTGCTCAATGATTTGGTTTGTCGAACCACTACATTTAATCACTATATTTTGTTAGCGTTTGAAAAAAGATTTGAGTATTATTTTACTTTTAAAAAGATAAAAGCGCAGAGATGTATGTTTTCAAATGACTTAACAATAAAACAATTTAATTAAAAAATTTGTTACAGCTTTCTATAAAAAAAAAATTATGTTTTTAAAAAAGTGGACAAAGTGTACTCCATAAGAATCGAGTTTATTTAAAATCATCACAATCTACTAAGCTCAACCGAACCAAAGAAAAAAAAAAAGGGAAAGAGTTCCATGCATGACCAACGTGGATATATTTAACATGGAATTCATATGTTAAAAAATAAAACCAATTTTCAAAATAATAAAACATGCTACAGACTTCTTGAGTGAATCTAGGTACCCGAAAAGTACTTCTAGATCTTCCAATTATTGTTGAGATTTTCAATTGATATGATTCTTACGTTTTTGGGGCTTTCCACGACCTTTAAAATCTACATCACAGTTTTTACTGTTTGAGTGAATCTAGGTACCCGAAAACATAAAACAACTTAAGTTGTTCATCAGTTCATATATTGTAATTCAATCTCCAACCATGGCCGAAATTGTCATGTCACTGCCTACCATCAGTACGTGTATTTTTATCAATGGATTCTTAATCTATATATGACTGCTGTTAATTATTTGATTGAGATATTATATGTCCATCAATTGATGGAAATCTCATTCTCAAAATAATCAGATGGCCAAATGTTGAAGCCTACAATTTGAGTGCCATCTCAAAGTCACTGAGTAACTAATTAGCTTAGCCATATCAAATTGAAACAAGGTATCCACTAAGCTGGATTCAATCTATGGCTACAGTTCTGTGCATGCTGAAAGTTTGGTGTTTAAACATTCTTAAAGGGTTATTGATGTAGTTAAGGAGAATTGTTGGCAAGCCCAAAGGGTTATTGATGTAGTTAAGGAGAATTGTGGTGGTATTGGCTAGCCTTTCATGTGGACGGTTTGCATGTAGAGGAGGGGCACATGTGTGTGGTATAGCAGTGTGAACGCAGATAAACTCAATATGTTTTATAACCTTATACATTGTGATAGCACATGCTTTATCGCAATTTATATGACTATAAATTTTTTAAAGAAAAAATACATTTGTATTTCAATACATACTTTAATTCATATAATAATATATATTTTAATAGACTAGTATATATATTTTTTTTAAAAAAATTAATAATGATTACTTATGGGACTATACATATACCTAGACATATTATTCCTTTTTTTATTACATTGAATGTGTGGTTCCTGGGCCTTCATTGGATGAGGGCCCTAAGCAATTATCTTGGTCGTCTTGTCCCATGGCCCTGCCTCCCCAGATCGCATCAAATCCTCCTCCGCCACGATCAGCTGCAATGCTGAGATTGTGGTGGTCTACAGGATCTAGTTTGTCGGTTGTCGAAGATGGAAAATTGATTTTTTTGTGTGTTTCAAATGTTTAGTTCCATCAAAGTATAACTTTTTTTTTCTTCATTTGTTTAATAATGAGCCCTCATGGGCATTATTTAAAATTAACATTTTCATTTCGAGCGCTAATACACACAATCTATTTTACAGCTCATTTTACAGTCTCATACACTAAAATAGCGTAATATATTGCGCTATCATAGAATAAAAAAATATTTTTTTAGAAGAAAAAAAAATATTATTGTATTTTGATATATATTTCTTTTCGTATAACTTATAGTAAATACTTAAATAGGAGAGTATATAATTTTTGAAAAAAAAATCATGTGGACCGCCAATAGAGTTGTACAAAGGATTGGACTTTTTTTTTTTTTTTTGTTACATTCAATCACTTTTATCATTCTAAATATAATCATATGCACCTCGTCAGTCATCTTGACTCACTATATCGAGATATATTTCATTAAAAAATTTTTATATTTTCTATAAATGATATTATTCAATTCATAAAAATATATATTTCATCTTTTATAGATATATATACCTCATTAGATAAGGTACAAAAATGATAACACATGTCGTCTTCCGTTTTAAAACCCACTACATAAGGGGATTTTTTTAAGAGTCATAATTGAATATTGTAAATTAGAAATCTGAAAATTGGAAAGCCCCCTGGTATGGAGAAGCTTTGTGACCAAGGTTTTGGAAAAATAAGGACTAGTCAATTTCTAATCCAATAAATCGCCTACACAAATATAATCATAACAGTGAACAGTGATGCACTACAATTTGCAATATCTTTGTTATTTGCCTAACATAATATATTCTTTATTATATATGTCATTATGTTCAAGTATAAAAAATGTAAAAAATCATAATGCATACGAGCTATAAACAAAACAAGATTGAAAAAAAAAATGAAACATATTTTTATCAAATTCCTTCTAGCTTCCACTCAAACTAGACGTGTATAATTAATTCATAAATCAGCCCATTACAACGCATGCAATAAATCAATATAACTCATGCAATGATTTCCATGCATGCGTGCATAATTTTGAAACGTATACCATGCAATAGATAATTGTTTGTATGCATTGATTTAATGAAACGAATGCATTTTGTTTTTTCTTAAAAATAGTATATGAATTGATTGGGTTTGTTTAATGAATCACAAAGGGTGCAACTTGGACTGATTGAACTTGATCCGACTTATGGATAAGTTCGGGTTGAGTTTTTTTTATTGTCAAATTCAACCAGATTTGAACCTAAGCAAACCCTAATCCAATTCCGGTCGGATTAGGTTGGGGGGTCGGGTTGGACGGGCTCAACCCGAACCTGACAATTTAAAAAAAAAGATGGGTGTTGTGCCATAACACGATAACAACACACATGGATCAAACCCAATTATAACCATTGGATGTGTAGTGTGGGATCATCCTAACCATCCATCACTTTAAACCATAAAAGATTTCTGCTTTTCTTTCCCATTCTCATATCTGGCTTCACATTTATTTGAGAAAAAGAGTAGAGGAGCACCAACACGATGATGTCCACGTCCCTCTATAATGTATTCCATCCATGCCGTCCGATCATGCCGTCGTTTGATCGATCGGTTTTTTGTTTTACTTTCTTTCATTTTTAATACTCTGGATGTTGTATTTTGGGGATTGTGGGTGTTAATGAATTTGTTTGATTTGGATTGCGTGCAATCTGGTTGGGGTTTTGACTTATTTGATGCTAGATCCTTGATGTTTCTTAGGTAGTCTCTTGTGAAGTTTAGATTTGGTGGGTTTTTTTTTTTTATGAACAAAGAACATTGGATGAAATTTTGATTTGGTTTTGGGATTTTTTGATATTTATATGTGCTTGTGTATTGTTTATTAAACATATTTTTTTTTTTTTTTTTTTTTTTGTATCTTTTAAGGGTTATCCAAGCCCAACCGAACCCGAGCTCAATCGGAACCCGTGGTTGAGGTTGGGTTCACACTCGGGTTGCTCCTTTCGAGTTCGAGCTTGGATTCGGGTTGGGCTTTATGCATCGCGAGTTGGGTTTGAACTGACCTTCAACCCGACCGAACTCGTCTGAGTTGTACCCTATGAAGCACTAAATTATGATAGCATTTGAAAACGCGTTTGAACATTATTTTACTTTTAGAAAAAGCAAAAGCACAAACATGTTTCAAATTTCTTCACAAGATTAAAGATTAATTAAAAATATTGTTACAGCTTTTAATACAAAAAATATATGTTTTTTAAAAGGTGCATGCACAAAGTGTATTTTATAAGAATGGAGTTTCTTTAAACAACTTATTTAAAATCATCGCAATCTACTCAGCTCAACCGAACCAAAGAAAAAGAGGAGAGAGGGTTCCATGCATGGCCAACGTGGATATATTTGATAAATATAACATGGAATTCATATGTTTAAATAAAGACAATCTGTCAAAATAATAAAACATGTTACAGGCATCTTAGTACTTCTAGATCTTCCAATTATTGCTGAGATTTTCAATTGATTCTTACGTGTTTGGGGCTTTCCACGACCTTTAAAATCTACATCACAGTTTTGACTGTTTGAGTGAATCTCCTACCCAAAAACATAAAACAACTTTGTTCATATATTATAATTGAATCTCCAACCATGGCCAGGAAATTGTTACATCACTGCCTACCATGTGTCCAGATGATATTTTCCGCCGTTAATTATTTGATGGACACCATGTTATCCATCGAATGACGGAAATCTCATACTCAAAATATGTATTAATATAAAAATTTGACTATAAGAGATAATTTCATTTTCTAAAAATAAGCTTGACATTCATTTTCATTCTCATTAATTTTACTAAATCATCTAAAAAAAATTAGGTTAAAAAACATGGGGATTGTAGAATTTATTGTAAGAATGACAAAGTATATATATCAGTGACCTGCACCCATGCTGGGCATGGGTGTGGATGGGATAAGGTCTGCTATTTCTACGAGTCCCTATAGCTCATCTGCTTATCCAAAATTTGATCTTATTCAGGTCGGCAAAGATGAATACCGTACCAAAATTATCGACAAAACCCCTCTCCACTGCACCGGAAAGATGGAGGAGATATCATCGGCGGTGGCGTTTCTCTGAATGCCCGCCGCTTCTTGTATCACTGAAAAGACCATATTTGTCTATGGATGTTTAAGTCTCTGATTTATATATGGTCTCTCATCAGCCATTCTCTTAAAATTATTTATCTGAACTATATTATTCTGAAATATGTAATGTTGTAATAGTCTATGGTTGAAGAGGCAATGTTGCACTTTGTGTTGTGTTATTATACCCAAATTTTATATCACAAAAATCTGAAGTTACAATTGTTCGGAAGAGGGGAGATTAGAAGAACATTGAGTTTTTGAGTTAACTATATCACCCAAATTCTGGCTAGCACCGAAGACCGACTAATTAATCTCCTCC
>JAUJYN010000058.1:110070-157935 GCA_030737835.1 Acorus gramineus | reverse complement strand
TAGTTATAATTTATATTTCGTATATTTAAGCTACAAGCAAACATGGCCTATGTATCAACTAGGAAAAATATAAAAATATATGCAGTCAATTAATTCCTGTAAATACGTCATTAACCCAATTCACTTTTAAAAAAAAACAAAACATGTTAGACATAGACAAGATTACAAGATAAAAATTAATGTCATGAACACATTTAATAACAGAAGTGCAACATTTCATCGTCTATGACCTACATAGACGGTTTACATGAACCATGATCTATTACAAGATTAATTATTATGAAAATGTATGACTTAGACCAGCCAATTTTATTAAGGGAGGGTCAAATGATGAAACCATAAATCACAGAGTGAAACCTCCATCAACAAATAGAGTCTGTCCGGTGATGTAAGAAGCGGCCGGCATGCACAGGAACACCACCGCCGACGATATCTCCTCTGGCTTTCCGATGCGGCGGAGAGGGATTTCATCAATAATTCGTGCACAATGTTCATCGTCAAGGGCCTGAACAAGACATTGAAGATCTAAGAAGATGAACTGAAGGAGCTGATACACCCAGTCATTTTTACTGTTAATTCTAAAATTTTCTCTTGTTTACCATATGTGTACTAGCTAGGTTACATTGGTATGTACTAGGTTAATTGAAAAAAAACTAAAAAAATATGAATTCAATTCATTTGTATATATACTATGTATTTTTATAAAGAATTGAAAACATTTTGGGGACTGTGAAAGAAACTGCAGGAATGATTATATTGTTATAAATAGATCTTTCTTACATGCAGTCTCATATCCCCAACAAGATATATTTTTCATCCCACAAAAACATATAATTTTTCATTTTTTCTAAATATGTTCATATAATTGAGGATTGCACGTAAGACTCGCACAAATATTGTTCTATATATTTAATAGATATAAAATAAAATATAGAAATTGCTCAAGGACCACAGCCCTTTCAATGTATAACATTCAAAATGGACTGGATGGAACATGGAGTCGCATGGTTCCCTTTCATTTTTTAATAGAGTCCATTAGCATTTAGTTTTGTGTAAAACTCAAATTTTCATTTTTCTCAATAGTTCAACTAATGACACGTGACATAAGAATCAAGTGAACCCAAAAAACGAAAAAAAAAACATCATCTACTGCGGAAGTAGCTTCTCAGCTCAACCGTAAAATCAACCACGAGGGTTCTCCGATATCAAAAAAAAAAAAAGAATAGTTGAATCCACCGTGTGTAGGACCATGCATATATCCACTTGTAGTAATGTACCATTAACTAATGAGTATTATTAGATTAATTATAACATTTTTATTATTATTTTACACAAAAAAAAAAACACATTCAATCCATTGGAATAAACTATTTAGCTTTTTCAAAAGATACATTTTTAATTACATGAGATACACGGTTCTATAGAAATTCAAAATACACAAAAACTGCAAAAAGAATTGATGGTAAAACAACTAATATAACATTATTTTTAAATAAAACTTATTATATAAACTTGGTCCATGAAAAATGTTTGAGAACCTCACATTCCTTAAGAGCTGGGTGTCCACAGTCCCCGGCGCGACACTGTTGACGCGGATGTTGTCCTTGGCCCACTCGTAAGCTAAATTCTTTGCTAGCTGATTAATCGCCGCTATTTTAAAGTAAATAAAAGATGATTAGCCAAAAACAATCGAGCAACTGGAACACGTTCACGCAACGCACATGCGGATATAGACATTAATGTTAAATACAGTTTCATTTACAACCTCGCCTGCAGTCTCTTATTCCTCAATAATTTAAAAAGTCACTATTTTTGGAATAATCAAAACATGTGAGGATCTATCGCAACTGGAGCTTTAAACATTTTCTTTAACATAAAAGTGGCAAGACTTCCTAACCTTTAGTGCTTGCATAGACACACATGGATGGCGAGGCAACAATGCTGGCGACAGAGGAGATGAACACTATGTTGGCTTTCCCGGAATGCCTCAAGAGAGGAAGAGCGAGCTGGCTCAAATGGAATCCTGATTCCAAATTTGTGGCCATGGATAGGGAGTATTCATTGGCAGTCACATCTTCGGCCTGACATATTAAACCATATCCAACGTTGTTTATCTAAAACAAAAATCAATCAACCAGATGAATAATATCAGATCATGTTATATCATCACCACATCAGTTTACAGATTCTTAAAGCAAATCCCATGTTATATATATACATATTGAATAATATCGCACTTGTTATATCAATATCACGTTAGTTTGAGAATTACAAGGATTTCGAGTTTTCCATCAAAGGTTGCGGAAACCCTCTCCATCAACCTCTCTCGCTCCGCGCGGGATGCCACATCACACACCGTGGTGGTGACCGAGTGGCCATGGGCCTTCCACCGCCGCAAGGACTCGTCGAGCTCAGTCTCGTCCCGGTCGCATGTGTGCACCGACGCTCCGAGTTTGAGCAGTTCCTCTACTATGGCGTGCCTGTTTTGCCAAACCAAAAACATGAATCATTAGAAGAAGAATAACCTAATAAGATTCTCTTGATATAAATCCGAACTAGTAACAAAAATCAGAATAAGGAGAGAATAAGTGACCCGATGCCTCTAGCTCCACCAGTAACGAGAGCGGTCATTCCATTAAGGGTCCATTTGTTGTTCTGATCCCCTTTGAGGGTTGATTTGTTTCCCTCAGCCATTTTTTTCTTCCCTTCTAGTAAGTCTTAAATAACACCTCAACTAAATGAGAATGCACAAGTGCATGGGCATACCTTCTTTTTATATAGAGTGGGTGAAGATTTGGTCAACTTAACACTCAATCAAACTGAGTGTTTGATTTTAAATCCCTACAAACCATCATATTTGGTGATCGATCCCTCACTTCTTCGTATTTGGGTTTTAGTCCCCAAATTTAAAAGACAATTCCTTTTTAGTACCTGATAGGGACCTATCCGTAAATTATTTAGTTTTCATTGTAGTCCCTGATGGGGACTAAAAAAGAATTATTCTTTAAATCTAGGGACTAAAACCCAAATACAAAGAAGTGATGGATCAATCACTGAATATGATGGTTTGTTGGGGACTTAAAAATAAAAAACCCTTTATTTAATTGTTGGGTTAAAGACATCTAAGTCCCTATAAACATGGAAAAACCCATATAAGTCCCTACTAAAATTGGGACAGACGTACGAGTCCCTGAAAACTCAAAAAAATCCAATTATCATCCATGAGTTAAATTTCCATCCAAACTTAACGGAATATTCTGAGAATATTCCATCACATATAATTGTATAGACATTGAAGTCCTTATAAACAGTCATAAAGACAAATTAGTCCCTGCAAAAGACAAAATTGCCCCTGAAAGACTTTTACATTAAATTGTGTACACATTGCAGTCCCTATAAACAATCATAAAGACAAATTAATCCCTACAAAAGACAAAATTGCCCCTGAAAGATTTTTACATTTAATTGGATAAACATTACAGTCCTTATAAATAATCGTAAAGACAAAAATAGTCCCTATAAAAGACCAAAATGCCCGTGAAGAATGCATTCTACCGGTTAAAATATTGGTTTTACATCCAAATTATGATCTTCAGGTGGAGTGTGATTGATAGGATAGAAGATGAAAAAATAAATAAATAAATTATATTATTTGTCTTTATGATTGTTTATAAAGACTGCAATGTCTACACAATTAAATGTAAAAATCCTTTAGGGGTATTTTTGTCTTTTACAGGGACCAATTTGTCTTTACGATTATTTATAAATAATGTAATGTTTATTCAATTAAATGTAAAAGTCTTTCAGGGACAATTTTGTCTTTTATGGGGATTAATTTTCTTTATGATTATTTATAGGAACAGCAATGTGTACACAATTTAATGTAAAAGTCTTTTAGAGACAACTTTGTCTTTTGCAGGGATTAATTTATCTTTATGACTGTTTATAAGGACTTCAATGTCAACACAATTATATGTAATGGAATATTCCGTTAAGTTTGGATGGAAATTTAACTCAGAGATGATAATTGGGTTTTTCTGAGTTTTCAGGGACTCGTACGTCTGTCCCAATTTTAATAGGGACTTATATGGGTTTTCTCATATTTGTAGGGACTTAGATGTCTTTAACCCTTAATTGTTATACCTTATCAATCATGTTCACGTGGCCAAGTGGATGTCTCCATATCTGTTTTTTTTAACAATAATGATTCCCAAGCCCCAACTTTACAGGCCCCATCAAAGGCCCCATGAGGTGGCATGTGTCTAATACCTGTTATACCCTTAGTTAATTATTTTATTTTTTTTATAACTGATCCCCACAAAATAAGGAGACAATTATGATTGATTAAATAAAAAAAAATCTTTAAATAAAAAAAAAGTGAAAGTGAGTCTGGACGGACACAACTTTCTTTCGAATAAACTCTTTTTAATCAAACTTTCTATTGAGATGGTCTCTTCTCTTCCAACCTAAACTTTCCAAAGATCTCCAAAAAAAAAACCCAACTATGAAGAGTATTATAACATGCAAAAGAAGTCAATTATAGGCGGTGATCAGATCAACATAAAAAGGAGGAGATGATAAAAATGATGGAGGATGCTACAAAGCGTTTCACTGTTTCTTTGTTCTATTGTTTCTAAGGTTAGTTACATTTAATTTATATATGATTTGTATGATGTTAATGTTACATTTCTGACATCGAATAAATGTAACAGTCTGAAATGTAACATTTATTCGTGTAGTGCATTTGTTTAATTTATATTTGTTACATTTATTAACGTAACAGTCAAATACATATATTTGTTAAATGTATCACACAACAAAAAAAGTGTTTGACATTTTCTATAAAATGTAACTGATTATTGAAAATAGAATCTGTTTATAAATTGTTTAAATGTAAATGTAACAATTTTTATGTAAATGTAACAAATCGTTGTGAGAGATATAAATATTTAAAAAATGTACTTGATGTAACTGCTTCATATAGTAACTATATATGTTTTTTTTATTTAAATTTGAATACAATAAATACCTGAATTTTTTAATGTTCAGTTAATAACATTCTTAAAAAAAAAAATTTAATGTGTATAATAAGAATATAAGTTTGAAGAAGAACTTTGATTAAAACAATTTAGATAATTTTTTATGTAATTTAGTTTTAATTGTAATTTAGGTAAGGATTTCAAAATTCAAAATTTGAAATGGATAAATGGATTTCAAGATTCACTCATAACCGAATAGAGAAAATGGAGAGATTTGGGTTAATGGGATAGATTTTTAATGAAGGGCATATTTGTATTTTGACATTTTCTCTTTTTGAAAAGTCAACCAACCAATTAATAAGAACCAATAAAATGATGACACCTCATGGGGCCTATGAGTGGGGCTTATTTTTTGGGGCCTGGGTATCACCACTGTTTTTTTAATGGATGAATGATCGAGCATCAATACATCTTCACTTGGATTAACCGCATTTTTAAACTGGCTCTGACAAATTTTAAAGACAAAAAATGGTAGACAATCGTCTTCATTTTATTAAAATAGAAAAAAAATCTAAAATAATATGTAAAAATAAAAATAAAAATAAAAAACAACATCCAGAGAACTACTGATAAAAACTAAACCAAAAGGACGATCCCTAAAGAAGGGAACAAAAAAGAGGAACCAACACAGACTATTCCAAAATCATCAACCGAAGTATGTACTGGAATAAATTGATTGCCTATATATTTTTCCTAATCCGATACATATAGTAACTTGACCTAGATTAAATTTGTGGGAATGACTGATTGTAAGTTCATCCCTCTTGAAATGGGGTCCTAAGTATTCATTTACTTTATTTGTTGATTGATTTTCCTAAATGTTGTGTTATTTGCACTTTGTGTGTTTGCCTTGTTATTTATCTCCGGCCGTTTGAAAAATCCTTCAAAACAATATACATTTAAAAAGCTTGCAAGATTTTTCTGAAATCTCGTCTTCCCTCATTTGGATGTATGGCGGGAGACATATGCTTTCAGCAATTCAAGGGTTGAAATTTCGCATCCAAAAACATTGTTTCGAGATGTCAAATGGAAACGCAGAAATATAAATTATATTTGGATATGTGTTTGGATTTTTCTGACCTTTCCATTGCCTCAAACCGGATATAAACGGTTTCTAATAAGTCAGGTTGGGAAAACAATCATGTTAGAGCAGGTTTCGGTCACTCTCTCGAGAGGGGTAAAGGAGGGGTTCATTAACAAAATAATTTTTTTAAAAAAAATTCAAAACACATTAAACAATATTTCAAAATGAAAATTGATGTCATATAACACCTTTTAATAGTAGAAGTGCGACATTTCATAGTTTATGAACTATTTAGCCCGTCTACATGAACCTTTGGCATAGTTTCGTAAAGAGATAAGATATTTAAAATAAGTTAGTCTAATTTAGGAAAATAAAAAAATTATTATTTTAATTTTTATTTACATTTGATAATGTATTTTGTTATTCCCGTTTTTTTTTTTTTTTCTTATTCTTAACTTTGCATTTGGATCAATCACATGATGTAAAATATGAGATAACTTCAAAAAAAAAAAAAAAAATTTCCAAGCCTAGACTTTCTATTAAAATTAAAGGTGCATTAATATTGTTGGTTTTGGTTTTATGAAGTTTTTTGTTTTTTTTTTTTTTTTTTTGAAATGGCAGTCATAAATATTGTACATGTTTTACAAAATGAGGTAAAAAAAAATGGAAAAAAGTTTATTCCACATTTTACCTAAAACAAAATATCTCCATTTTTTCTATCAAAATACAGACAATTATTCATGTTTTATCCCCTTTTTTTTTCTTATGCTATATAGGATAATATGTGATTTAACATAATTATTTTATTATCCCAACCCTTTATTCCAATACCAAACCAGGCATTAATATCTTATTACAAGATTAATTATATTTACAAAATGCAAGACTTATAGACTCGCCAACCTTAATCTCACTAGCAATGTGTGGTTTTGGTTTTGGTAGCGTTTGTTTTCATGTTTTGGTCGACTTTGCGCTTTAAATTTGTTTTCAAGTCAAATACAGAATCACTATTGCCAAGTTGCCAACTATTGCTAACAATCACTATAGCCAAATTGCCAACATCACTATTGCCAACTAATGCCAACATCACTATTGCCAACTAATGCCAACATCACTATTGCCAACTAATTTTAACTTTTGTAGTATAAACAAAAACGTTTGAGAAGATGAGAAATTTGTGTTGGCAATCGAAAAAAAAAAAAGTATGTGAATACTTAGGACACATTTCAGGAGGGATAAACATACAATCAGTCATTCCCACAAATTTAATTTAGGTCAGATTATTTTATGCATATTTATTAAAACTTATAAGTTGCAAATTATAAATTTTAGGATTAAATAAGTAGCTCTGACATGTTTTTTTTAAATTATTGAATTTTATTTAAGTTAAAAACAATTTTAAAAAGTCATAATATGTAAGTTCAGTAAAATATGCTTTTGACATTATAGCTTATAAAATTCTTTTAAATGAATTATATATTTGACACTCACGCCCTTAATATTTTTTATTCATATCTATTTTTTTACTATTACACCAAAAATTAATAAACCTCCTTTCATTTACTATTACAAATAATATTTCATCAAAATTTTATATTATAATTCCATTTCTCACTCAATTTATTAAATTTTGGAATGTAACATTTAAAAAATATTTTAGTGAATTTAAACTTTTATTTATGTTATGTTAATTTTCTTTTATATATTTGTCAAATTTATTTTATAAGTTAAAACCAACTTATTTTAACAAATTAATTAAACATAAAAATATTTTTCACTTCTACAACTTAAAGAGGTATTTTGAACAATTACACATCAAAAAGTTGTTTACAACTTATTCTATCAAACATCCATTGTTTCTCATTTTCTGCCTCAAAAAAACAAACATGTCTACCGCTTATCCGAAAAGTTATAAATTTATAATCTATGATTTGTAAATTTAAGCCGCAATAAACATACATGGCCTATATATCATATTAAGAAAAATACATAAAAATGTATGCAACCAATTTATTCCTGTCTATATTTCATTAATCAAATACACATTTTAAAAAAAATCAAAATATGTTGGATTCAAACAAGATTACAAGATAAAAATTGATTTGAGTAACACCTTTAATCGTGGAAGTGTGACAATTCATCGTTTTTGAACTATGTAGTCGGTCTACATAAACCATAATCTCTTATACAAGATTAATTATTTTCAAAATACATAACTTAAAATGGCCAATTTTATCAAGGGAGTGTGATAATGAAACCATAAATCACAGAGTGAAACCTCCATCGACAAATAGAGTTTGTCCGGTGATGAAAGAAGCGGCCGGCATACAGAGGAACGCCACCACTGACGATATCTCTTCTGGCTTTCCAATGCGACGGAGAGGGGTTTCATCAATGACTCGCGCACGTTGTTTATCGTCTAAGACCTGAACAAGACATTGGAGATCTAAGAAGATGAACTGAAGGAACCGATACACTCAATTATTTTTACAATTAATTTTAAAATTTTCTCTTGTTTACAAGACCTATAATGTGTACTAGTTTACATTGATATGTATTTGGTCAACAAAACAACGAAAAAACATGCATTCAATTAATTTGTCTATATACTTGTATACATTTTTAAATAAATATATATTTTTATAAAGAATTAAAAATATTTGAGGGACTACAAAGAAAACTACAGGAATGATCGTTCCTTACATGCGGTCTCATATCCCCAACAAGAGATATATTTCTTTATACTTTTTAAATATGTTCATATAATTGAGTATTAATTGCACATATGACTATGACTAATATATAGAGAGAGAGAGAGAGAACATTTCAATGAATGATAACATTCAAAATGGACTGGATGGAACATAAAGTCGCATGCAATGTTCCCTTTTATTTTTTTAATAGAGTCCATTTTAGTTTTGTGAGTCCATTTACATTACTTTCATGTAAATAAAAACATTCAAATGTTTGAGAAGCTCACATTCAAGAGCCGGGTGTCCACAACCCCCGGCGCGACACAGTTGACGCGGACGTTGTCTTTGGCCCACTCATAAGCCAAATTCTTCGCTAGCCGATTAATCGCCCCTATTTTAAAGTAAACAAAAGATGATTAGCCAAGAACACTCAAAACAACTGGAACACACATGCACGTGCACGTGCAGATAGGAACATTGTCAAAAACACAATTTCATTTAGGATTTAGGGTACGTTTGGTTGCGCGATTACAAAACTGATTCTGCAGGAATCTGGGTTTTAAAACTGATTATGCAGTAAGCTCACTTTCTCAACTTTTTGAAATCGTAGCTTTTGGGCTTGAAATCTGTGTGTAGGAAATTGCTACAGCAAAACTGTTTGGTTACACGATTGCAAATACAATTTCCTGCAATCGTAAACGATTGCGCAATCACGCAACCAAACGCACCCTTAAAGTCCCATCTGCAGTCTCTCTCTCTCTTATACCTCAATAGTTCAAAAAGTCACTGCTTTGAAAATAATCAAAACTGATGAGAATCACAACTAGGCCAGACTTCAAACATTTTCCTTAACATACTAACCTTTAGAGCTTGCATAGACACACACGGATGGCTTGGCAACAGCGCTGGCGGCTGAGGAGGTGAACACTATGTTGCCCTTCCCGGATTGCCTCATGAGAGGAAGAGCAAGTTGGCTAAAATGGAATCCTGATTCCAAATTTGTGGCCATGGCCAGAGAGTATTCCTCGGCAGTCACATCTTCTGCCGGACATATTAAACCATATCCAGCATTGTTTACCTAAAACAAAAAATTAGTCAACCATATCCCATATTAGACATATAGATTGAATCGTCATGTCATATCATCACCACATCAGATCGACTCATGTTATATACACCTTAGTTTTGAGACTTACAAGGATGTTGAGCTTTCCATCAAAGGTTGTGGAAACCTTCTCCATCAACCTCTCTCGCTCCGCGCGGGATGCCACATCGCACACCGAGGCGGTGACCGGGTGGCCGAGGGCCTTCCAACGCAGCAAGGACTCGTCGAGCTTGGCCTCATCCCGGTCGCACATGTGCACCGACGCACCGAGTCCGAGCAGTTCTTCTACTATGGCGTGCCTGTATTACCAAACCAAAACATGAACCATTAGAAGAAGAATAACCTAATAAGATTCTCTTGAAATGAATCCGAACTAACAAAAATCAGAATAAGGAGAGAATAAGTGACCCGATGCCTCTAGCTCCACCAGTAACGAGAGCGGTCATTCCATTAAGGGACCATTTGTTGTTCTGATCCCCTTTGAGGTTCGATGTGTTTCCCTCAGCCATTTTTTTCTTCCCTTCTGTCTTAATTAACACCTCAACGAAGTGAGAATCCACACTGTGTATACCTCCTTTATATATATACATATATATATATATAGAGCTCCAACTGGGGGTACAGATTTAGTCAACACTGTCAATCAATGCCATCCATTAATTAGAAAGTTGGATCTAAATTTTTAAGTCATAAATATCACTTCAAAGTTTTCTTTTTTTTTAAATATGTTCTGTGAAATAATTTTAAAAAATGGAAAAAGTAAGATTCATGATAATCGATTCATGCTCTAAACAATATATGAAATTGTGAGGGTACTTTTGTCACAAAATGGATTATTAGATAGAATAATAATACGGTGCAGTCCATGCGAACCACATATATACATCTGTAACTCCTCGTTTGAGATGGAGGATAAGTCAAGAATAGAGAAGAATAAAGGAGAATAGCCCTAAAAAGCTGTTTGTTTTGCATGAATAGATTTTAATAGCTATGTCTGGATAAGATAGAATAAGACATGATAACTATTCTAAGAAAATGTTAAAATTGCTTATCAAGGGCATATCTATATTAATCGATAAAAATATCATTTTCTGTTATTTTAAAAAATTTATCTCACCTAACACTCTCTGCACACATTTCAAAAACTGTTAAATCTATCATATCACACACATATCTCTTTCACTTATTCTCAAACACACATATATCACACATATATCACACACATATCTCAAACACTTATTCTCAAACACACATATCTCTTACAATTGATAAATTCTCTCGGGTCCCTATTTTATTAGATAATATCTATTTTAGTCCTATAACTAACCAGATGTGTGGTTAACCTTAACCACACATGGTAAATTACTGTTATATCATTTTAAAATTTATTTTCTTTATTGGAAAAAATCGATATAACTCCTTAAAAACTTATGAAAATCGAAAGAAGTCCAAATAAAATTTAAAAATTGTCTTAACTCCCTGAAATCTTCTTAAAATCACAAAAAATCCATATAATTATCTAAAAATATATACTAATTTATTTAAATTTACTTAAACAAAATAGAGTTTTATAATCAAGGTGTTATGCTTTTTATTACTGATTTTGTAATGGAGTTGATGAAGCTATAATATTTTTTGTTCAGTCACTGTAATGAGCAGTGGCGACTGGCGGAGCTAGAAATTTACATAAGTGGGGGCGATATTTGACTACAACTTTTTATTTTTTCTTAATTGACAATCAGTTTCCACTTTTTCATAATTAAGATTAATTTCTGTAATTATAATTAAACACAAAAGATGATCAAAACCTAATATTACAATTGGCATACAAATAAGTAAACAATATAAATACTTAATTACACCTTTCACGAGTATTAAAATAATAATCTATAAGTATGATAATATTAATTTTGTATTCTACATAATAGATGAGAAAGAGAGTGAATTTTTTTTCTTGTTTACTATGTATAGAAAGAGGGAGCTAGAGAGAGAAAGAGAGAGAGGGGAGGGGGGCCGGATCAGGGAGAAACATAATCTAAAATCAAATATTGTTATTTCATAGGATAAATTTGAAGTCAATATAATTAACATTTAAATCAATTAGGATGAAAACTAATTTAAATGAGAAATTCATGAAATTCTATAGGTTGGTTTGTGTTTGGTAAATGAATAACTTGTGAGATAAGGGGTTAAGTGTAAACTGTAAAGGTGTGAGACAAAATTATTGACAGAAGTTGGCCACATTACTTCCATCTATGCATCAGGACAACTTCTTCCATCAAGGCACCAGGACATGTCACCTCAAAAAGACTTTGAAATCAGATTAGACAATGTTACTTTCAGAGATCACGTGAAGGGTCCCATTACACAATTATCAATCTTGTTTCACTAGTTATAGACTTATTGGTGGGAACTTTAGACTTTAGATGATGACCTTGGCCATGAACTGTAGAATTTAGAAAATGGAAACAATGCTTCTTCCAGTGCACACATGTTTTAATAACTCATATGTTTTTATAAAAAATAAAATACATACTTTAAATAATTTTATATATTTTTTTATAAAAAAAATTAAAAAGAATTGATATGACATATGAATCCCCTGATTTAGCAGATGTGATGACAAGTGATTTAACATATAAGCCTGTATTATATTAGATACACAACTTTAAGAAAAATGTAAAACATCAATACCAACTTATATATTTTTACTTAATTTATCACAGATATATCATTTTATTCCTTGCAAATAAACAGTTTTTTTATCTTATTCTTCTCTATTCGACATTATTCATCCCTTGTTCTTTCATCTAAATAGGGGCTCTTAATTAGTTTTACAGACTCCATTATACAATTATGAGCCATTACACACGTTATAGATTGATTCTTTGACTGACTTTGGAAAATCGCGAGAATGTTTTTTTCCACACGGATGGAGATATGTACCGAATGAAAATCTAAATATGATCCAAGATGAGATGAGCCATAATAGAACAAAATATCGATCACCACGTAGTCTAAATATACTTACTTTTGGACATATAATAGAAAACTTTTTTTTTTTTTTTTTTTGCTTGGTTCATATAATAGAAATTGATATGGAGTGCTCAATTCAACGATTCATTACATATCTGCATCCATTCAACGATTCAACGATTCATTACATATCTGCATCCATTCAACGATTCAACGATTCATTACATATCTGCATCCATTAGTTGGCGTAACTCAATGGTATCGAAATGCTTGAAAACCAATGGCGACCGACAAGCGCTCAACTTTTGTGACACAAACTGCATTGTTGGTGGAATAGTTGATGAGATATTGTTCAGGTTGAAAATAAGATTGGATGTAACATTATCCAAACTAAAAACAACAGCTAGCGAACAACTAGTAAAAGCTAAGCCAAAAGGAAGGCCCATGAAAAAAGGACTTAATGTTACATCCAGCTCCATTTCCAGTCTCAATTCCAGTCTACATGTGTTTTGAATTTTTTAAAAATAGTATACATCATCTAATGAGATACATGTTTTTATAAAAGATGAAGCGTATACTCCAATGAATTGCATGGATGAATTTATAGAAATTGTAAAAAAATTATTTCGAATCATATGCTTTGTTAACGTGATCATATGCATCGATAGATTTTTAGCGATGCATATAAGGCTGGAATTGGGGCTGGAATTGGATCTGGGTATAACAGCACCCAAGTAAAATATTAGACTCATCCACATTCACTCATTAAAACTCAAACCTCACGTGTTTTTTATTTTTTTAAAGCTGTAATGACAAACCTGTGGGCGTCTATTAGATAGTTGGGTGATTTATGTGGACCCGAAACACAGTAATAGAGATTAAAAACAAAAAAACAAAAAAAAATTCTTAATTAATTAGAGTATACCCCAAACAAGCATTTTAAGAGTCATCACAAAAAAACAGAAATATCATAAACTTGAAATACGAGAACCGTGTAACATTGACTCTGCATTTTATTTAATATACACATTTTTTTTACTCCAATTTCATTTTCATATGCGTTGATAAATTAAAAATCACTGAAACATATATTTATATTAATGAAATATATATGTTTTAATAAAAAAAAAATATAAATACATCTATGCAATTCATTAAAGTATATGCTTCAATTTTAAAAAAACATGTATCTCATTAGATGATGTAGATCATTTTTAAAAACTTTCAAACAAGTGTACACTAGAATTAGGGGTGAAATAACGTTATCTTATCTTTGTCAAGCTGTACACATGGGCCACATGTGGAAGTGTCCATATGTGTTGATACACGCAGTTCATTTTGTAACCCGTTTTGCAGCCACATATGCTATGATAACATAATATATACTGCGTTATCATAATGTATGAGATTCTATCATAATGTATGGTAAAAAAAATTTATCATTTTTTCAACTTGAAAAAAAATGCACTAATGTATCTTAGTGCATACTTCATTTTATATAACAACATGCACTTCATTTGGAGAGTGTATGATTAAAGAAAAAACCGATGTAAGCTGCAATTGAGACTGCAACGGGAGCTAGATGTATCATTTTCCTTTTTTTAATGAAGAAAGAGCTGGATTATATCTTGACTTGACAGTATTTTTTTAGGAATCATTTATTTTCAATTCGAGTGAATTCTATACCACTGTACTCCAGTGTTTTTAAACCCGACCAGATCCATTCAATTGAACTGTTTAAATCTTCACCCGTTTTGAATTTTGATTCGATTTACTGTTAAAGCCCGATGATATTAAAAAAGGGTAAAACTCAGTTAACCCACCAGTTAAAGTGACAGTTTTTGTGAACTGACACGGGTTGATTAAACTGATCAGTTCTTTATTCATAAAAATTTGATTAAATACTTGATAGCATATGAAATTTAACAAAAAATTTAGATTTTATACACTAAAATCATGTTATGATGTTAAATAATAAATTTATACATAGTTTTTTTAAAATATTTCATATTTTTTATTAGTGTTGATAATTAATATATTTATTATATTATAATTATGAAAGAAAAAACTATTTATTAATATATTTTGTATTAGTGTTGAAACAACTTCCTAACTCAAGAATGAAAGAAAACCAGAACTTCAAGTACTCCTTAATTATAAATAATTAATGAAGTATATACTCTATTAATTGAATGCATAATATTTTGATATGTAATAAAGTGTATATACTGACATAGTAGCTTATTTATTATGTTAAAAAATTTCATATACTATAACGATTGCAAACGGAGATTCTAACTGGACTCAGTGTATCAACACCTAAATGATATCCACTCTATATATTTGGCAGGCATACACAGAAAAAAGCAAGTATTTTTTTTAGGATAATATTAATAAGTTAGCCTAAATTATGAGGATAAAAAGACAATTATTTTTATTCAGATTTACATTTGGTAATGCATTTTGTTATCCCCATTTTTTTGTGTTCTTATTTATAACTTTGCATTTGGATCACATAATATAAAATATGAGATAACTTCAAAAAAAAATTTGAAATACCAAGTCTACCCTTTCTATTAATGGTGCATTAATATTGTTGATTTAGAATTTCATGAAGTTTTTGTTTTTTGGGAATGGTAGTCATAAATGTTGTCCATGTTTTGTAAAAAGAGGTTAAAAATGGGATAACCTTTTATCTAAAATAAAATATCCTCACATTTTTTCTCTCAAAATACGGACAATTGTACATGATTTATCTTTTTTTTCTCATGCTATATGAGATAACATGTTATTTAAACCAAGTATTTCCTTATCCCAACCCATTATCCCAATGCCAAACTAGGCCTTAGAAATTTTTCTTAATTACAAAGACATCATTAAAACAAAAGCAAGTATTAACACACTATACAAAGACAACATTAACAATATGGTGTACATGAGGTGAGTTAAATTATCATATCTACGTGGTATGCAATCATAGATTCATTAAATTTCTAATGTTTATTCTTAATTTTCAGCTATTTACAGAATGTGAATGCAAATTCTAGTTATGGATTTATTAATCCTACTTCTTTGTCCACCTCAAAATCATCAATAGCTGTGCGGGCTCTAATTGATCGGTTTGGGAATGCTCCCCATGTCGATCTATTTCTATTGCCTTATAACCCAGGGGTAATTTTTTAAATTTCATAAGTTACATATATTTATAATATTATGTTTATTGCATTTTTAACAATCTCATATTTTAATTATTGAAGTTGTTTAGCCAGCATTGGATCTTGTTGATCATGAGCCGCAAAGAACATATAGTTTACTATTTGGATTCATTGGCAAATTTAATTCGTAAAGAAATTAAAAAGGTCATTAACCTGTAAGTATTTTGATGTTCATGTACTCTTTATATTTATTACAACATTACTCTTAATCTCAAAATTGTTTCTTTGTAGAGCATTCAAAACATAACACATGAGTATTGGAAGCAAGTAAAAAAAATTATTTCTTGAATTCAAGTCTCAGTATGACTGTTGTATCTTTTAATTTCTTTTGAAATCATGAAATCATAAAACATGGATTCAAAGTTGTTTCTTCTGAAGTATGACACTTGGAACATATATGCAATTATGCATGTATCTTCTTTTTTGTAAAAAAAAAAACTTGATCACATAAAAGAAATCAAGATTTATGTTTTTTTCTTTAAACAATCTGTGCCTGAGAAAGCCAAAGACAACCATGTGCACATGAAACAAGGATGAAAAGAAGAGAAGAGTGGTGGGATGAAAAAAAGTTAGGTCGTTGTTATAATCATTGGATCATGAGCTTGGATAGATTTAAATGTTGGAACAATATGGAAGGCTTGTGCTTTTTAGTTGTTTAATGTTTCTATTATTACAATCATTTCATTCCTTTCACATATATAAGTCCCTAAAAGTTGGGAATGACTCTTTTTTTCCCTTTTGCGGAGCACTAACTGTTTAAATTTAATTTGCTAATAAAGTAAAATAGCATATTTAATTTGACTGCTAAAATGATAGCTAAGTGTGAATACATTTTAGTCATTGGATCGGAGCTTTTTGTTGCTTGAAACAATGCATTATATTTGCTCCCAAATATTTGCAAGGCATCTTGAAATATTGAAAATTATATCTATGATGTTATTTAAATTTTTTTTTCTAGAATTTATGATTTACTTATATTTGTAGTGCCAAAAGCTATCGAATGTAGTTATTTTGTAATGACATATATGAAAGATATCATCGAAAAATCAGAAATTCACATTCTTCAAAAGATAAGATCTCTATTTGTTGTTTGGGTTGATATATTTAAATTCATTGGCTAATTAATATCATAATTATGTTGTACATGCAGTTCAAAGTAATAGTCTCCTACACAGAAGATGTAATTGCTACATTGATGAATGAGTGATGCAACATAATTCAAAAACTTATATAGTTGAATATTGTGAGTACAATTGCAATTTTTTTTTATTATATTGTACTTTTTTATTTTGAAATTGGCACCACTATTGAGTAGTTGAGACTCAACACATGATATTTTGATGTGTTTGATTCAAATGCAATTCAGCTTGTATTTGCATGAAAACAAGTGGATGTATCATAACAATTGTACTATGGAAATTGTTTTCTATCAAAATGGTTTTATGGGTATGATGAGGTGATTTTATTCATGAAATAGTATTAAATATATATTCAGTTTAAAAAAGAAGATCACGGTTCAAATGTAAATGTAATCTTCTCATATTATAAATTATCACGGTCACCAAATAAACCGTGATCCTTACTAAGGAAACAATCACGATTCTCTAAACCACGTGATAGTTAAATAGTTAACCAACTAACAATCACGAGATAGCCTAAAACTGTAATTGTTGTCCAACAAAATATCACAGTTACGTATAAAATGTAATTTATTCGTACTTACAGATCACGGTTTGTATACTAAATGATCATGGTCGAATAATATCCGTGATCATTACTAAGGATACAATCACAGTTCTTATAAACACCATGATAATTAACCAACTAACAATCACTGAATAATCTAAAAACGTAATCGTTGCCCAACAAAAGATCACGGTTACCAATTCAACCATGATTTTTATCAACAAACAATCACATGATTATCCACCGTGATAAAATATTCAATCAAAAGATCACGGCCAACAACAAAAGATCACAACTCGGTAGATCACGATTTACGAACCGTGATCTAATACGTTTGATCACGGTTTTTAGCGGTGATCTTTGACTTTTTTGTGGTAGTGAGAGAATTATAACAAAAGCAAGAATTAACACAATACAAAATGCAACATTTTTTTTTATTAATAAATATTTTTTCTGATCAAATCTTCCTCATTAGCAAGGGGCAAGATTCAAATCTAGATCCCCTCATAAGGAGAGGGTACAATATTATTTATTTCAACCATGTAGGCTATTATAATAAGAGAATGGCTGACCAGAGACCATAAATCAGAGACTGAAACCCCCATCGGCAAATATGGTCTGTCCGGTGATATAAGAAGCAGCGGGCATACAGAGAAATGCCACCGTCGAAGATATCTCCTCTGCCTTTCCGGCGCGTCGGAGAGGGGTTTTGCTGATAAGTCCGGCACGCAATTCATCGTCGGCAACCTGAATAAGATCACATTGAGGATAAACATATGAGCTGTAGAGACTCATAGAAATAGCACATGTTATCTCTCTTAGACACCCCCACCCTCACCCTTGTTGGGAGACTATAGAAACTGCAAGAATGATTGTTCATAGTATTTTCTTTTATGTACAGAGCGATATATGCTACGCACAGTCCTTATTTATTATTATCATGCATGCAATTTTATTATCCCCAATGAGGAGATGCTTTGTTAGATGAAAGCATATGATGTTTCACTTCTTCAATAAGTACATACATACAATTCAAGAAAATATACATGAAATTCATGTTTCACTATAAGAAATATGCATATTCTAAAAAACAATCAAAACATTTGAAAATTGCAAGTGGGGTTATACACTATACAGATGACTCTATCTAATGTTATCTCTATTTTCAACACACACACTAACACACACACAAAGTGTAGTTGGACCATGCCCTTCAATGAAAGTGTTGACAGGATGGAACATGAGTCCCATGATTGTCTTATGAGCGTTGATATGCCCACTCCGTTTTGCAGGTCCATCTCCAATCCCTTACACAATGATAGCACATTATATAATGCATTATCATATATCACGGTATATGTTGTTCTATCATAGTGTATAACAAAAAAAATAAAATTATAAAAAATACATTATTTTATCTCAGTGTATACTTCATTTCATATAACATGATGTATTTCAATGAAAGAGTACTGTAATTTAAAAAAAAAACAATATGAACTACAAATGAGGTTGCAACTGGGGCTTAACATATCATTTCCTTTCCTTATATTTGGATAATCCATGTACATTACTTTTATTGATTTAGAAATCCACATTTCATTTTCCATTGAAAGTATAAGAATTTTCAATTTTATTTTTGTTGCATAAAAATGCATTCAATTCCTTGAAATAAATAATTTAATTATTCTTAAAATTTTTTTATTTCGATATGCGAAGAATATACACCGGAATTGCAAAAAGGATTACATAGAAGATTCCATGTAACATTATTTTCAAATAAAACTCATCATAAACTCATATCCATAAAATATTAATGTGGAGAATTTTACCTGCTTTGCAAGTGTGGTGTCCACAAATCCTGGGGCAACGCAGTTGACACGGATGTTGTCCTTTGCCCACTCAAAAGCCAAATTCTTCGCTATTTGGTTTAGCGCTCCTAAGTAAAAAAAATGAGAAACAATTATGTGATCAGAAGATATCTGCATGAGCAAAAACATAAGAATGAAAAATTCTGACATTTAATTAAGTCTGTCAATTATCCAAAACATATTCGTAGTTGCTCCGAATCTGACATATAATGATATTCGAATATATAGTGTGGATATGGATATTTTGTGTCCATTTCAGAAAAAAAAAATCAGAATCCATCATATATTATAGTCATAATATATATATATATATATATATTTCATGATCATTTAAATTAGTGTTTATACTTAGATCATAATTTGAAAAGATCGGAGTTTAAGAATTAACATCTATATCCAAACAATTTAGAATAGGATATGAATATTGTCTCCGATATGTATTTGATTCATTAATAATACTTACTTTTGGTAGTAGCATAGAGACACACGGAGGGCATGGCAACGGCACTAGTGGCGGAGGAGATGAACACTATGTTGCCCTTCCTGACTGCCTCATGAGAGAATAAGCGAGTTGGCTCAAGTGGAACCCTGATTCCAAGTTCGTGGCCATGATTAGATTGTATTCCTCGTCACTGATATCTTCGACCGGGCGCAACAGAATGGTTCCGACATTGTTAACCTAAAAGTAGAACATTCAGGATAATGGTTTGTCGACAATGAATGAATCCTAAAATGCCACTAATATTCACACAAAGATTTTATGTGATTATCATCACATATTTGTAACACAACTAATTCTCACAAAACAAATCACAATAAAATAAAAACAAACAAGGATACAAATAAAAATATGCAAAAAATCAAATTAAAACAAAATAAGAAAAATAGCATATGATCTAATACATCTATATATTCTTTGTAATTCAAATAATAAATAAAATAATATTCTGATAAATAAATAAATAAAGTTAAAGAAGAGAATAAAAAGAAATGGATAAGTTTCTAAACTCAAGATTTAAAAAAAAATTAAATAAAAATAAATCTCAAATAGAAAATAAGTTATCTTTTTTGGGATTTGGACCCTTTATAACCCATCGGGGTCCTACACAACCGTCTTAATTGTCTTCGAGCTAAATATGTGTTATTAAACCACAATAATATTACATTATCATCTCATCAGTTGATCTCAAACAATTTTGAAAGTTTGAGACTTACAAGGATGTTGAGCTTCCCACCAAAGGTTGCAGAAACCCTCTCCATCAACCTCTCGCGCTCCGCATGGGACGTCACATCGCACACCGAGGCGGTGACCGGGTGGCCGAGAGCCTTCCACCGCCGCAAAGACTCGGTGAGCGCGGTCTCGTCCCGGTCGCACGTGTACACCGAGCCGAGTCTGACGAGTTCTTCTACTATGGCGTGCCTGTAATATAAGAATAACCAATTACACTTCTCTTCAAATGAATCAGAATATAAGAATAAACCAATAACACAAATTAATCAGAATAAGGAGAGAATAAGTGACCCAATGCTTCTAGCTCCACCAGTAACAAGAGCGGTCATTCCACTAAGGGACCATTTGTTGTTCTCCCCTTTCAAGATTGATGTGTTTCCCTCAGTCATTTTTTTTGAATTTTTTTTTTCTCAATCACACACACTTTGAATACACTGAGAATGCAGAGATGTGTTGTGGGTATAGCTTCTTTTTATATATGGAGCACAACATGGGAGGGTGAAAATTTAATACAATAAAATTGTGGGTTGAGTGAGAAGAAACCGGTTATTGTTACTTTTCTTTGTATATATTCAGCGCAACAAGAGATCGTGTGAATTTATGAAATATATATGTCCACGTTACGTTGGCCACGCATACTATTTTATTATGTTTCATTTTATTTATTTTATTTTTAATGGTGAGGATAGTGAGGTAGTTCTAGGCTAAAAGGAAAAATTTTCACCCTCAAATCATTCAGTTGAAATAAAAATCATTGAATTGAAAAAGAAAACTTGTCCTATTAACATGTCTAGCATTTAACATAAGAGCAACGTGGTAGGAGATTCCAATCACAATTTTTTTTAGATGTTTCAATAAAATTAATAAGAATGAAAATGAACATCCAGCGGGTACTTGAACAATGAAATTATCTCTCATAACAATAAAATTTATATTAATTTATATTTTGAGAATGAGATTTCCGTCATTTGATGGATATATAATGTCTCCATCAAATAGTTAACAGCGGTCATATATAGATTAAGAATCTATTGATAAAAATATCATTCGGACACGTACTTATGGTAGGCAGTGACATGACAATGTTGGCCATGGTAGGAGATTGAATTACAATATATGAACTGATGAACAACTTAAGTTGTTTTATGTTTTCGGGTGCCTAGATTCACTCAAACAGTCGAACCGTGATGTAGATTTTAAAGGTCGTGGAAAGCCCCAAACACGTAAGAATCATATCAATTAAAGATCTCAACAATAATTGGCATGAAAGATTTAGAAGCATTAGGAAGTCTGTAGCATGTTTTATTACTTTGACAGATTGTCTTTATTTTTTAACGTATGAATTCCATGTTAAATATATCCACGTTGATCATGCATGTAACTCTTTCTCCTCTTTTTTGTTTGGGTAATGATACACACAGTCTGTTTTATAGCCTGTTTTGTAATTCCATACGCTATGATAATATAATATATATTACATTATCATAGTGTAATATATATTATGATGTAGATTTTAAAGGTCGTGGAAAGCCCCAAACACGTAAGAATCATATCAATTAAAGATCTCAACAATAATTGGCATGAAAGATTTAGAAGCATTAGGAAGTCTGTAGCATGTTTTATTACTTTGACAGATTTTCTTTATTTTTTAACGTATGGATTCCATGTTAAATATATCCACGTTGATCATGCATGTAACTCTTTCTCCTCTTTTTTGTTTGGGCAAGGAGACACACAGTCTGTTTTATAACTTGTTTTGTAATTCCATACGCTATGATAATGTAGTATATATTATATTATCATAGTGTATGTGATTCTATTATAACATATGACGTAAATTTTTTTTATTTTTTTTTAACTTGAAAAAAAACATGTTAATGTATCTCGGTATATACTTCATTTTATATAACAGTATGCACTTTATTTAGAGAGTGTATGATTTAAAAAAAAAAAAAATTTGGGGAGGACTGCAATTGAGACTGCAATGGGGACTGGGTGTATCATTTTCTTTTTTTTTTTGGTTTGGTTGAGCTTAGTACATTGTGATGAATTTAAATAAAATAGTTTATATAAACTCGATTTTTATAGAGTACACTTTGTCCACTATTTTAAAAAAACATATTTTCTTTTACAAAAAGTTGTAACAAATTTTTTAATTAAATTGTTTTTTGTGTAGTCATTTGAAAACATACACCTTTGTGTTTTTATTTTTTTTTAAAGTAAAATAAACTCAAATCTTTTGCCAAACGCTACCAAAATGTAGTGATTCATGAATCTGGCTCGACAAACCAAATCATTTAGGACACGATTTTTTTGAACTTGATTTAAGAAACCTAATGATTTAATTTAAAAATGAGAAAATTATAAAGAGTTATAACCAAAAAATTTAAAGGTGAATTGTTCAAATGCCCCTTTACCTTTACCAACAGCCTAATTTTTTTCTATCTTTGAACTTTTTATTTATTTATTTACCTTTGCAGTGTTATCTTCTTTTTTACCCCTCGCTTTTCATAACACTTGAAATACACTTTATAGACAAAAATATAGAATACAGAAATATAATGTTATACATACAGAAATTATACATACAATTATAGATATTTAATAGTTATCTACGTAGAGCATTCAACGTACACAAATATAGTTTCAATAACTAGTTAAACATATTATGCAACTACACATAATGTAACTGTAAACTGAAAAAATAAAGTGGGGGCAGTTTAGGTATCAAAGTATGATATGGCATTGTTCAAAGATAAAAAAAAAATGAGACCAGACTGCAGAGGTAAAAAGAAATAAAAAAAAGTCCACGGATAGAAAAAGATAGAGCTGTTGGTTAAGGGACATTTGAACAATTCACCTAAAATTTAATCAGACGTTGAACATTCACGATGAGACATGTCATCTTATAATTACTTGTGATGTTATTTTTTATCCATGTCAGTTTAGATGATTATAAAATTATTCAACTTTTATGTTACTAGACTAGATGTCTAGATCATCTTAAAATTGTAAATTGCACAAGAAACGAGATATGATGAAAGATTGTTTAGAAAGTTTTTCTCCGAGCGAGGTTTTTGATGTCATGGTTTCATGAGTTTTGTTACACCTATTTTCTTATGTTAAACCTATGGAAGATATATTATATATTTAAATGGGTGAGTATATATTCCAGTATAATGTGTATATGTACTAGAGAGTATAAGTGGCTAAAAAAAAAGAGAGAGATGTATTTAAGTATTTTTATTAATTTGATTCTTTCCAGATTGGGGTGAACATTCGAATATGACTGAATCATATTCTAGTGTAGTGTCAACTTAAGCATAGGCGAGCAAGGTGGTCGCTTAAAGCATCCATTCGCGTGAAGCCCCTAAATCTTTTTCAAGGTTGTGTTATTTGTAGATTTTTATTTATTTTTTATTTGTTAGGGAATATAAAATATGATATTTGTATTTCAGATCCTCTGTTGAAATTATGTTATTCCATCAAATCTATTCTATTGGTATAAGCATTGCTCACATATCAAATTAGTCACCACCTCTTATAAAACAGTTAACAGGGATCTCATATGTTAAATAATTATTTCATCTTTTATAGATTACTCATATTTTATTTACATTTTATCCACAACTTATCTATAGTCAACTAAAAAAAAAGCTCTATTCTTTAAAAAATTGTTTGTGTTTGAGAATATGTGCGAGATATATATGTGTAACATGATACATATAGTATATGTGAGTGCTTGGTGAAATAATTTTTATGAAGATAACATAAAAATGTATTTTTATTCAGTGGTATAAAAAACTTGATAAGCAATTCTAGCCCCCTAACAATAGTTATCGGAACTTACATTAACTTATAAATACAGAGATATTAGGGTTTATTTTTACAATAAATAGATTTTTTTTGCCTGTTCCCCTTTATCCTTGGGTTACTCCCCGTAGATCCCCGTAGATGAAGGAACCTTGGTAAAGAAAACAACAGACAAGATGAATCCTATGTTGTACGAAGGGGTGGAGTATGTATATTAATATAAAAATGTGGTGGTATAAATTATTGATTAAATAGAAATGTTGGTACCCAGGTGGACTTGATAACGGTTGGTGAGATATAAGTTTTGATAATTGTTTTTAGTGCTTGTTTTGGTTACGGAGATTGATGAAAGAATTTGGATGAAAGTGGATGGGTATATTTGACATTTCCATGTTTATTATTATTTGAATACAGACTTGTGTTCAGGGAAATCAGTCTTTTGAGGCCAATATATAACACAGTAAACACTAACACGGACGAGAAGACTAGTCGATGCATAAACCTGTTTGGATGGCACCCCAGGCATTTGATGGTGTCCGGATCGCGAACACGGATAAGACTTAGATCCAAACGGATCCTTAGTAGATTGTGAAACTTTTCTTCCTTTTTTTCACAACTGTTTGGTCAGACCTGGAGGTAGTCCAGACGTCTTGACTCTTGATCTTTCCCACCGACTGATTTATGTATTCTTTATCATAGAAGAGGGGCCAAAAAATTATAGTCCATACTAGTTAACTGAATAAAATGAAAAGAGGATTGCTTTTGTTTCTCTGAATCTGATATTAACCAAGTATTAATTAATAGTATCATCACATTTCACATGACAAACTTTTGGCCATGTAAAATCAAAAGAATCTTGGCCTAATATTCGAGAACAAAAACAGCCAAGATAATCAATGCACATGCAATTAATTGAAATACGTGCCGATTTCTTCAATTCAAAAACTAATTACATCATCAACAGTTATCTGATGTTGGATTCCCTGCGACAATGGGATGCAGTTTGACTTAGATCGTTCTTCCCTCTCTTGTATTAATAACTTTTACTATTTTGTACAGACTCGTATATCTGTTTTATAAAACAAGGGAGTTGTTACACTCAGTTTTTTCTAAGTTCAAAATACAGTCTTATATTAAAAATTCAATTAAGCATATATCTCAATAGACGATGTATATATCTCGTTAAAATGTTTTCTACACTTACTAAAAATGAGTTTATTCAACTAAAAAAAGAGCGATATACATTTTTTTATTAAAGCAAATATCTCATTAGATGATGTTTACAATTTTTTAAAAAAAATGTGTGGTTTGAATTTTGGTTAGTAAGAATAAAGTCTAACATTTTCCATAAAAAAAAAGTGCTGATAATATATATTGTGATCATAGTGTATGGAGTTTTATAATACGACATGTCACAAATTTTTTATCATTTTTAATTTAAAAAAAATACAATAATATATAACAATATATAATTCATTTCATATAATAATATTTATTCCAATAGAAGAGTGCATGATTTGTTGTTGATCATCGTGACGAGGGAAAACAAAAAAACAAAACAAAACAAAAAAAAAACAAAACAAAAAAAAAATGAAAATGAAAATCTACAAAGACACAAAATAGTTTTTTTTTTTTTTCATTAGCTTAATGCTTAAGCCACACACGTCATTCATTACCAAGCTAACTCTCTGTTGCCATGTTGTTTCATAGGAAGGTGAAATTATGATAATGCCCCGTTAGATAACTTTTGTCTTTATTGTGTCATTTTATAGAATGGAGTATAGATATATGTCTGCGTTGGCCACGCACAAGTCTCTCCCTGTCTTTTTTTTCTTTTTTATGGTGAGAAAAGTGAGGTGGTTCTAGGCTAGTTTGATATATAAAGATTGATAATTCGTTATTTTCAATAATCCAATTCAAGTACATATAAATCCTGTCTAACACGTCTAGCAATTAACACTGGAGCAGGGTGGCGTGGGAGATCACAAACCCAATTTTTTTAGATATTTAAATAAAATGATAATGAAATGAACATCCTCATCTTTGGATAATGCGTGCAATTATCTCTTACAATAAAATTTTCATATTAATAAATGATGATTAGGTTTGAAAATACCATCTATAGTACGGATGGTAGGCAGTGATATGACAATTTCCCGACCATGGTTGGAGATTGAATTGCAATATTTTTATGTTTTCGAGGTATCCAGATTCACTCAAACAGTTAAAACTGTGATGTAAAATTTAAATGTCGTGGAAAGCCCCAAACACTAAGATGTCTGTAACATATTATATTATTTTGACAGATTGTCTTTATTTAAACATATGAATTCCATGCTATCTTTATCAAATATATCCACGTTAGCCATGAAACCACCCCCCCCCCCCTCCACATCCCCATCTTTTTCTTTCGTTTGATGGAGCCGAATAGATTGTGATGAATTTTAAGTAAAGTCGATTCAATAAACTCGATTGCCAGCTTATGCTAAAAGCTAGATGTGTAACAAATTTTAGTAATTAAACTTGTTTATGTGAAGGCGTTTATAAATACATTTTCACTTTTTATTTTTTTTTAAATTAAAACAAAAATCACGCTTAAACGCGTTTCTAAACGTTACCTTGTGATTCATGAAGCTGACTCGACAATATGATTTTCTGAACTTAATTTGATAATTCTAATGAATTATTTTAAAATGAGGAAATTATAAAGAGTTAATGGTAAAAAAAAAAATTAATCACACCTAGAGCATTCACAATGAGACACTTGTTGATTTTTTTTTTTTTTTTTGTGACTTGTCCACATCAATTTGATTGATCATAAAATTATTCAATTTTATCATTTTACAATTGTAAATTACATGTGTCTTTATTGAAAAGATTCCGATTTGACCACATCTTTGCCTTATGAAAAGACACATCATTGATATTTTTATCGAACATGTTCATGTGGGCCACCATTTGAGAAGTGTTCAATACACTACAACAAATTTGACCATTAGCTACGAAGTTTTAGCTGCGAAATATTATTTCGTAGCTAAAAGTGACTTTTACCTGCGAAATAATTATTCGTAGCAAATAGTGTTGACATACTATTAGCTGCGAAAAAGTGACTTGTAGCTGCAAAATTGAATTTCGTTGCAAAATATTTAAGAATTTTCAAAAGATTTAATTTGTTATGAAATCAAAATACACTGCATCACTATTGAACTGAGATCTCAATTGATTATTCCAATCTAAACTAAAAATAATTACATTCTTATCTAATCCCTACTAATATTTAAATTCGAATTCAAATCATTATTTGAAATTCAAATCTAAATATAGTAAAATCCTAACAAACTCAAAACTGTCAAAAATAGTAATGTTAACTTTCAACTGTCGATTAGACCCCCAAGACGATATCAGAATGCTTTGAAAATTGGAGTAGTGGCGTACGAACGCCGTTAACATATTATAATAACTATTTTAATCTATGGTCTAAAAGTTAAATCGGATATAAGTATATATAAGATTTAAGTTTGAATATTATCTTTATCTATAAGAGATTTTATAGGATATAATAAAGCATATCAAAGGATTATGAAAATTTAAAAATAATACATAAAAGATTTAAAATTTGAATATTATCTTATTAGATTTTTTAGGATATAGTGAAAGAGATAGAAAGATTATGTAGATAATGAACATATAAAACAACACATAAAAGATTTAAAATTTGAATATTGTCTTATTTATAGGAGAAGTTTTAGGATATAATAAAAGTGATACAAAGATTAAGTAGATATGAACATATAAAACAACGACAATAGATTTTAAAATATTGAAAGTTTATTTATATGATTTACATAAATTTGATTATTATATGCATAAATTTTAATACCTCTTATCTATGAAACAACATATGTATAATTTTTTTTAATAACTTTTTTATATTATACACGTAGACTTTTATGAAACAACATTGTAAGTGTTTTTTGAATAAATGTTTTAGATTAAAAATATATATAATGTAAATATTTTCCTGATAAACAAACAATGAAAATCATTTTCGATAAAATAAATTCACTGTCACCAAACATGCAATTTAGTTTTTTTTTCCTGTAAAAGCTTATCCGTGTAAAATAAATTCTTAAGTATTTGAATTTATTCTTGATATTATCCAAATCACTTAGTCAAATAAAAATAGGATTAATATCTTTAATATCCAGTGATCTTCTAAAACTACCACTAAAATATATAGTCTTGAAAATCTAATCCATGTAAAACAAATCCCACGTGATTTTAAATCACTTGAACCAAATGGACCCATTGATTTTGAAATCCCTAAAATCCCTCAAAACCAAATAACCCTTCAAATAACTCTCCAAACAAATCCCAAATAACCCTCCACGCCCAAATAACCCTCTCTGCAACCCTTCATCTCCAAACAACCTTCGCCGATCACCATCACCTCTGCCTCGCCACCTTCGCCGATCACCATCGCCTCGCCACCTTCGAGAGCTCGCAAAAGCTGCCTCGCCACCTTCGCCGATCACCATCGCCTCTGCCTCGCCACCTTCACCGAACAACCTCGCCGCGGGGACTATCGGAAAGAACGGTTACATTGAAAGGTCTCTCTCTCTCTCTTTCTCTCGATCTATATCTACTTCTTCTCTTCCTTGATTGTGTTTTTCATATGAGGTTTTTTTTAGATCTGTTGTATTTTTTTAGTGTTTTTTTATCTGAGTTTTTTTTTTAGGGTTTGGTTATTGATCTGAATTTTTTTTTGGTGTTTATTGATCTGAGGTTTTTTATTTTAGGGTTTGATCTCGAATTTTAGGGGTTTTATAGCAAGAACTTGGAAAAAAATATTAGGAAAAAATACATCTGGATTGATGATTGAATGTATGTTTTAGGCTTTGGTTGGGGAGAGGGGTTTTTGCACTGATTGAATTGAATGGGTTTGATTGAAATTTTGTTTGTAGAATCTGAAATTTTGTTTTTCTTTGAGGCTTTGGATTTAGAGGGAAGCTTGCTTTGATGATCACTTTATTTTTCAAGGGGGTGCTTAAGACTAAAAAATAATTATAGTACTTATAGTATTTCAGCAATCCCAAATAAATATTGTACTGAAAATGCAATTGTCTAACATGGGTTTGATGTGTCTTGTTGATGCAGGCTGCTTTTCTTTTCACAGTTGTGGGAACCACGGGGTTTCTTGGTGTGATTGCGGGTCAGCTGCCAGGGGTAATTCTTTCAGAGTTTTATCTCTTTTGATTAATTCCTTATGACAAAGAAGTATTGTTGCTTTTGTTTGTTTTTGCATATCAAATGAAGTTGTCCTGTGTTTTGTTATAGAAATGTATCGTCTTTTCATCTAGAATGGATTGGAGATGGCATATGTCATATTTTCTGGCTAATTCACGATTTAGAAACATTAATAATGGTTCCAATGTTATCCAAGTCTGATGAGATTGATGACCATATATTTTGGGTACAAAGAACTGCTTGAGCTGAACAATGAGGGAAATAATTTTAATGGGCTCTTTAAATCTGGTTTCCTTTTGATTCTTCATATATATTTGTCTGGAGAGAGGAAAGGTTGCTGGAAGTGTTGCACAAAAAAAAGTTGTGAACACTACAATAAGGGAATTTTCCTGATTTACTTTTACGCCATCCTGTAAATCTCGCTTTAAAAATCTCTCAACACTTAAATGGAGACAGAACAATTCCTGATTGAGAGACCTTGCTTCACAATCATACCTAAGATTCTATTCTTCAATGACATATATATTGGAACAAACAGGATGAAATTTGTGTTATTGACATATATGAATCATACCTAAGATTCATATCTTCAATGACATATATACTCACTGTGTGAGTGTGTGTTTGTGCTGAATTGTTGGCATCCCCGCTGTATTAGAACAAACAGGATGAAATTTGTGTTATTGACACTTTCAATTGCACTCCATTAATATATTATGTCATAGATTATGATAACATTGAGTTATGCTGTATTGATCCTATGATATTTAGTTCCGTTTATCTGCTGGATGAGTTATACCATGTCTTTGTTATATCACAGCTGCGGGGCCATGACACATGATTCAAAGTCTTGCATGGATAGGCCAAGAAAGGTAGGAGCGAAATATACCAATATGCACATTGCACCTGATGAGAAAGTGGAGACTTTTGAACTTGATTATGATGGGAAGCGGGATCGCTGGAATGGATATGATCCTTCAACTTATTCCCGTGTAATTGAGAGATTTGAGGCTATAGATGAGGCCAGAAGAAAATATTTAAAGGAGCAGCAGCTGAAAAAGTTGGAGGAAAAGAACAACAATCAAAATGGTGAGGATGAGGCTAGTGAGGAGGAAGATGATGAAGATGACTTGAAAGTGGATGAAGCCAAAGTTGATGAGTCCAAACAAATGGATTTCGCTAAGGTGGAAAAGCGTGTGCGTACTACAGGTGGTGGAAGCACCGGAACTGTAAGGTAATTTTCGTGATCATTCCTTTTACACGAACATTGGAGTTCTTCCAAATTTTAAATCTATATGCAATTGTTTTTGTGTTTTTAATTGAGATTTTTCTATTTTTTTATTGTATTGCCCATGATGATTTTACCCCTGGGAATCTATTGCTCATGATGATCCAAATGAGAAGTTCTGTGTGGTGAGTGCTTTGTAGGCATTTAGCAGATCCATCAGATAAAGTTCCATGGATTGTTGCATGTCACATAATTCTGATATATGTTGTTATATTTCAGGGAGATAATCAGTATAGAGTGAGTGGGCAAGCATTGGAGTTCAAGCAGCTCAACATCCATGCTTGGGAAGCATTTGAGAAAGGTCAAGATGTCCATATGCAGGCAGCTCCTTCACAGGCCGAGCTGCTTTATAAGAATTTCAAGATAAATAAGGAGAAGTTGAAGTCTGAAATGAAGGAAACAATCATGGAGAAATACGGTAATGCAGCTTCTGAGGAACAACTCCCGAAGGAACTCCTCCTTGGACAGAGCGAGAGGGAGATTGAATATGACCGTGCTGGTAGAATCAGTATGTTTGTTATGTATTATCATAGATTCTATTCTTACAAACTTTCCTGTCTGAATTTTATTTTGAAGAATCTAAGAGCATCTTCCATTATATGAAACTTGCATTTGAGGTGCTGAATCGTTGTTCTACTTGCAGGAGATAGCACTTCCAAAGAGCAAATATGAAGAAGATGTTTACATCAACAACCACACAAGTGTTTGGGGTTCCTGGTGGAAGGATCATCAATGGGGTTACCGTTGCTGCAGGCAAACAATCCGAAACAGTTATTGCACAGGCTCCGCTGGAATTGAGGCAGCTGAAGAGGCAACTGAACTCATGAAGGCTAATCTGGCACGTAAAGAGGCCACGGAAGGTAAGATATTGTTTTGAATTCTATTATCATAGTCTCTTATTGTTGTATTTTTTTCAAGAGATATTATAACAATTTGTAATTTATACAATTAGTTTTTATGTTAAAACTTAAATTGGTTTTATTATTATTGTCATAATTAAATATTTATTTAATTGTAATATAAAAGTTTTTATATGAATATGTGATCTTTTCCTGTGAAATATTTCACAAGAATAGTTTTTTTTTAATTATATTTATACACTTTTAGCTGCGAAATAATGTTGTAGCAAATTTTACTTTTCGCAATGAAACTTTGTTTCGTAGCAAGAGGTGACCTTTAGCTACGAATTATTTTTTTCGAAATATTTTTCTCGTTACTAGATGAATCATTAGAAGAAGAATAACCTAATAAGATTCTCTTGATATATATCCGAACTAGTAACAAAAATCAGAATATGGAGAGAATAAGTGACCCGATGCCTCTAGCTCCACCAGTAACGAGAGCGGTCATTCCATTAAGGGTCCATTTGTTGTTCTGATCCCCTTTGAGGGTTGATTTGTTTCCCTCAGCCATTTTTTTCTTCCCTTCTAATAAGTCTTTAATAACACCTCAACTAAATGAGAATGCACAAGTGCATGTGCATACCTTCTTTTTATACAGAGTGGGTGAAGATTTGGTCAACTTAACACTCAATCAAACTGAGTGTTTGATTTTAAATCCCTACAAACTATCATATTTAGTGATCGATCCCTCACTTCTTCTTATTTGGGTTTTCGTCCCCAGATTTAAAAGACAATTCCTTTTTAGTACCTGATAGGGATCTATCCATAAATTATTTAGTTTTCATTGTAGTCCCTGATAGAGACTAAAAAAGAATTATCCTTTAAATCTGGAGATTAAAACCCAAATACGAAAAAGTGAGGGATCGATCACTAAATATGATGGTTTGTGAGTACTTAAAAATAAAAAACCCTTTACACCTTTATTTAATTGTTATACCTTATCAATCATGTTCACGTGGCCAAGTGGATGTCTCCATATCTGTTTTTTTTATTGGATGAATGATCGAGCATCAATACATCTTCACTTGGATTAACCGCATTTTTAAACTGGCTCTGACAAATTTTAAAAACAAAAAATGGTAGACAATCGTCCTCATTTTATTAAAATAGAAAAAAAAATCTAAAATAATATGTAAAAATAAAAATAAAAAACAACATCCAGCGAACTACTGATAAAAACTAAACCAAAAGGACGATCCCTAAAGAAGGGAACAAAAAAGAGGAACCAACACAGACTATTCCAAAATCATCAACCGAAGTATGTACTGGAATAAATTGATTGCCTATATATTTTTCCTAATCCGATACATATAGTAACTTGACCTAGATTAAATTTGTGGGAATGACTGATTGTAAGTTCATCCCTCTTGAAATGGGGTCCTAAGTATTCATTTACTTTATTTGTTGATTGATTTTCCTAAATGTTGTGTTATTTGCACTTTGTGTGTTTGCCTTGTTATTTATCTCCGGCCGTTTGAAAAATCCTTCAAAACAATATACATTTAAAAAGCTTGCAAGATTTTTCTGAAATCTCGTCTTCCCTCATTTGGATGTATGGCGGGAGACATATGCTTTCAGCAATTCAAGGGTTGAAATTTCGCATCCAAAAACATTGTTTCGAGATGTCAAATGGAAACGCAGAAATATAAATTATATTTGGATATGTGTTTGGATTTTTCTGACCTTTCCATTGCCTCAAACCGGATATAAACGGTTTCTAATAAGTCAGGTTGGGAAAACAATCATGTTAGAGCCGGTTTCAGTCAGTCTCTCGAGAGGGGGAAAGGAGGGGTTCATTAACAAAATAAATTTTAAAAAAAAAATTCAAAACACATTAAACAATATTTCAAAATGAAAATTGATGTCATATAACACCTTTTAATAGTGGAAGTGCGACATTTCATCGTTTATGAATTATTTAGCCCGTCTACATGAACCTTTTGTTGGGTGTGAACCCAGCCCAGATGGGTTTTTTTTTATGGTCCAGCCCATGATGGGCACGTGAACAGTGCATGGATGATGTTATGCACGTGAACAGTGCACAATGTTTAATATTATGTTTTCCTTTCTCTTTGTTTTTTTTGACCGACTCATGTGCGGCAGCTTTGGTTCGGCAAGAGAGAGAGAGGAGCAGTTCTCTTTAGGCTTCTTCTTCGTGGATTCTGACGTTGTTCCACGTGGTCTTCTTCTTCCAATTATTTAGAAGATCAGATTTAGGGTTCTTCTTGTGGTAACCCTGTATCCCTCTCTTATATTTGTATTCCTCAAGTTTTGGGCAAAACTTGAGAAGACATTATTTTTCATTATATTTTTAATATAGTGGATTGCTGCTGGAGTGCCCCGTGGATGTAGGCTTAAGCCGAACCACGTTAAATTTGGTGTTGCTTGGTGGTTTGCTTGTCTTTATATTTTTCTGATTGCTTTGGTGATTATCTTGGGCTGCATAAATATTTTTTCCGCGATTAGTATTATTTATTTCACTCAAATAAAATTGTTAAAAATCCCAACAAGTGGTATCAGAGCAGGGTTCAGATTTATTTGTGTGAGATGGCAGATAATACTATTGGAAAGATGATTGAGTTGAATAATTCCAATTGGTTGATATGGAAGCCCAAGATGGAGGACATCCTTTACTGTAAGGATTTGTATGAACCAATTGAAGGAGATAAAAGCAAACCAGAAAAAATGTCAGAAGAAGATTGGACCAAGTTGAACAGAAGATGTGTTGCCGCTATTCGACAATGGATTGATGCCAGCATATTTCATCACGTTGCTAATGAGAAGAATGCGCATACTCTATGGAAAACGTTACAGTCTTTGTATGAGAAAAAGACTACGAGTAACAAGGCGTTTTTAATCAGAAAACTCGTGAACTTAAAGTTCAAAGGCGGCAGTGTTACAGAGCACCTGAATGAGTTTCAAAGCTTAGTGAACCAGTTGACCACGATGAAGATGACTCTAGATGATGAGTTACAGGCTTTGCTGCTTTTGGGATCTTTGCCCGACAGTTGGGAGACATTAGTTGTCACGTTGAGTAATTCTGCTCCAGATGGTGTATTGTCTATGAGTACGGTTACGAGCTCTTTGCTAAATGAAGAAACAAGGAGAAAATCAACGGCTTCAGACAGTCCACAAGCACTTGTTATAGATAACAGGGGGAGGAGCAAGAGTCGAGGACCAAAGAGTTATGGCAGATCTAGAAGCAAATCAATGTCTAGAGATTTTGCGTGTTACCACTGTGGTAAAACAGGTCACATTAAAAAGTATTGCCGAATTTTTAAAAGAGAACAGAAAGAGGGACATGATCAGAAGAAAAAGGATGACGACAAGAACACTGCGGCTGTTGCAGATGATTTGGTAGTCTTCTCATTCGGAGAGGATGAATGCCTGCATATTTCAGATCGGGGCACTGAGTGGGTGGTAGATACAGGAGCATCTTTTCATGCGACTCCTAATATGGGGTCTTTCACTTCGTACAGAGCAGGAGACTTTGGCACCGTGAAAATGGGTAACACCAGCCACTCAAAGATTGCAGGGATTGGTGATGTGTGCGTACAAACTGATGTAGGACACACATTAATTTTGAAAGATGTTCGTCATGTTCCTGATTTACGCCTCAATCTGCTTTCGGGGATTGCTTTGGATCGACAAGGGTTCGAAAGTCATTTCGGCAATGAAAAATGGAAGCTTACTAAGGGCTCGTTGATTGTTGCAAGAGGAAAGAGTTGTTGCACTTTGTACAAGACTCATTTAAAGGTATGCAGTGATGGAATGAATACAGCAGAAGAAAATTCGTCTCCAGATTTATGGCATAGGCGGCTTGGTCACATGAGCGAGAAGGGGTTACAAGTTCTGGCAAAGAAGTCTCTAATTTCCTTTTCCAAAGGTATGCCTCTTAGCTCTTGTGAACATTGTTTGATTGGAAAGCATCATAGAGTTTCATTCGGAAAAACATTAGAAAGAAAATTAAATATTCTTGATTTGATATATTCTGATGTTTGTGGTCCATTTGAGGTTGAATCTCTGGGTGGCCATAGGTATTTTGTTACTTTTATTGATGATGCATCCAGGAAAGTGTGGGTCTATTTGTTGAGAACGAAGGATCAGGTCTTCGAGCACTTTCAAAAATTTCATGCCATGGTGGAAAGGGAGACAGGAAGAAAATTAAAGTCACTACGGACAGATAATGGAGGAGAGTACACTTCGAGAGAGTTCAGAGATTATTGCTCGCGTCACGGCATTCGACACGAAAGAACTGAACCTGGTACTCCACAGCATAATGGTGTTGCAGAACGGAAGAATCGCACCATCGTTGAAAAAGTCGTGTGTATGATGAAGATGGCAAATTTGCCTAGAACCTTCTGGGGTGAAGCTGTTTCGACTGCCTGCTACTTGATAAACAGATCACCGACAGTATCTTTGGATTCTAATATTCCAGAGAAAGTTTGGTCCGGAAAGGAGGTTTCGTATTCACATTTGAAGGTCTTTGGATGTAAGGCTTTCGTGCATGTACCCAAAGAGCAGAGAAAGAAGCTTGATGATAAAGCAGTTCCATGCATCTTCATTGGCTATGGCGGTGAAGAATTTGGCTACAGGTTTTGGGATCCGATAAAGAAAAGGGTGATTCGGCACAGAGATGTGGTCTTCTACGAGAGTCAGAGTATTAAAGATTTCGACAGAACTACGAAATCAGTTGATGGTGTTGCAGACCTTACACCTATTCCCTCTCCAGGACAGCCGGCTACAGATGGAGAGGAGACGAGAAGTGAAGACATTGATGTGGTGCCAGAAATTCCTAACAACAATGAAGAGCCAGAGCAGGAAGTTCCTGAACAGGGGGAGCAGCATAGTCAGTCAGAGACTACAGATACTCAGATTAGAAAATCATCCAGAGAGCACAGGCCAACATCAAAATACCCCACCTCTGAGTATATTTTGCTCACTGAAGAGGGGGAGCCAGAAAGTTTTCAGGAGGTACAAACTCATAAAGAAAAAGAAAAATGGCTTAGGGCCATGCATGATGAGATGAACTCTCTACAGAAAAATAATACTTATGAGTTGGTTGAACTTCCTAAGGATAGAAAAGCTTTGCAAAATAAATGGGTGTTCAAGCTCAAAAGAGATGGGAACGAGAATTTGGTGAAGCACAAAGCTCGACTAGTGGTCAAAGGCTTTGGACAGAAGCACGGAATAGACTTCGATGAGATATTCGCTCCGGTGGTGAAGATGACTTCCATCAGAACAATTCTCAGTTTAGCAGCTAGCCTTGATCTTGAGGTTGAACAGCTCGATGTAAAGACTGCATTCCTCCATGGCGATTTGGAGGAAGAGATATACATGGTGCAACCAGAGGGATTTGAAGTCAAAGGAAAAGAACACATGGTTTGCAGATTAAAGAAAAGTCTCTATGGACTGAAGCAGGCACCAAGGCAGTGGTATAAAAAGTTCGACTCCTTCATGGTGAGTCAGGAATACCAAAAGACAACTGCAGACCCTTGTGTTTATTTCAAAAGGTCCACTAAAGGTGATTTCATAATTCTTTTGCTCTATGTGGATGATATGCTCATAATCGGACAGAATGCTATGATGATCACAAAATTAAAACAGGAGTTATTTAAGTCTTTTGAAATGAAAGACTTAGGATCAGCACGACAGATTTTGGGCATGCAGGTTATTCGTGATAGGAAAGCTAAGAAATTGTGGTTGTCACAAGAAAAATATATTGAACGAATTCTTGAAAGGTTCAATATGAAAGGTGCCAATGCCGTTAGCACGCCTATCACAGAAAATTTAAAATTGAGCAGAAGTTCGTGTCCCTCGACCAATGAAGAAAAGGAAGAGATGAAGAAAATTCCCTACTCCTCTGCAGTAGGAAGTTTGATGTATGCTATGGTATGCACTCGGCCAGATATATCATATGCAGTTGGTGTTGTGAGCAGATATCTTGCGAATCCTGGAAAGGATCATTGGGAAGCAGTGAAGTGGATCTTCAGGTATTTAAAGGGCAGTTCGAAGTTGTGCTTGAGTTTCGGCAGTTCAAAACCAGTGTTGGAAGGCTTTACAGATGCTGACATGGCAGGTGATCTTGATCAACGAAAGTCAACATCGGGATACTTATTTACTTTCGCAGGGGGAGCTGTTTCTTGGCAGTCAAAACTGCAAAAGTGTGTTGCTTTGTCTACGACAGAAGCAGAGTATATTGCAGCTACCGAAGCAAGTAAAGAAATGATATGGTTGAAACGTTTTCTCCAAGAACTGGGTTTGAAGCAAGACGAGTATGTAGTATTTTGTGATAGCCAGAGCGCTTTGGATTTGAGTAAAAATGCTACTTATCATTCTCGTACGAAGCACATTGATATTAGATATCATTGGATCCGTGATGCCATCGAGAAAAACTTGATGAAGATGAAGAAGATTCACACCGACCGTAATCCCGCAGATGCGATGACAAAAGTTGTTCCGAAGAACAAGTTCGAGCTTTGCAAGAAGTTGGCTAGCATGGACTCCAGGTGAGGAGTCACGGACCGGGTTCCCCCCTCATTGGGCTGGAGGGGGAGATTGTTGGGTGTGAGCCCAGCCCAGATGGGCTTTTCTTTTGGTCCAGCCCATGAAGGGCCAATGCATGGATGATGTTATGCACGTGAACAGTGCATAATGTTTATTAGGTTTTCCTTTCTCTTTGGTTTTTACTTTGACCGACTGTTGTGCGGCGGCTTTGGTTCGGCAAAAACAGAGAGAGAGAGAGAGAGAGAGAGAGAGGAGCAGTTCTCTTCAGGGCTTCTTCTTCGTGGATTCTGACGTTGTTCCACGTGGTCTTCTTCTTCCAATTATTTAGAAGATCAGATTTAGGGTTCTTCTTGTGGTAACCCTGTATCCCTCTCTTATATTTGTATTCCTCAAGTTTTGGGCAAAACTTGAGAAGACATTATTTTTCATTATATTTTTAATATAGTGGATTGCTGCTGGAGTGCCCCGTGGATGTAGGCTTAAGCCGAACCACGTTAAATTTGGTGTTGCTTGGTGGTTTGCTTGTCTTTATATTTTTCTGATTGCTTTGGTGATTATTTTGGGCTGCATAAATATTTTTTCCGCGATTAGTATTATTTATTTCACTCAAATAAAATTGTTAAAAATCCCAACACCTTTGGCATAGTTTCATAAAGAGATAAATATTTAAGATGAGTTAGTCTAAACAAAAACGTTTGAGAAGATGAGAAATTTGTGTTGGCAATCGAAAAAAAAAAAGTATGTGAATACTTAGGACACATTTCAGGAGGGATAAACATACAATCAGTCATTCCCACAAATTTAATTTAGGTCAGATTATTTTATGCATATTTATTAAAACTTATAAGTTACAAATTATAAATTTTAGCATTAAATAAGTAGTTCTGACATGTTTGTTTAAAATTATTGAATTTTATTTAAGTTAAAAATAATTTTAAAAAGTCATAATATGTAAGTTCAGTAAAATATGCTTTTGACATTATAGCTTATAAAATTCTTTTAAATGAATTTTATATTTGACACTCATGCCCTTAATATTTTTTATTAATAATAAACATATCTATTTTTTTTACTATTACACCAAAAATCAATAAACCTCCTTTCCTCAATTTTTTACTATTATAAATAATATTTCATCAAAATTTTATATTATAATTCCATTTCTCACTCAATTTATTAAATTTTGGAATGTAACATTTAAAAAATATTTTAGTGAGTTTAAAATTTTATTTATGTTATGTTAATTTTCTTTTATATATTTGTAAAATTTATTTTATAAGTTAAAACCAACTTATTTTAACAAATTAATTAAACATAAAAATATTTTTCACTTCTACAACTTAAAGAGGTATTTTGAACAATTACACATCAAAAGTTTGTTTACAACTTATTCTATCAAACATCCATTGTTTCTTATTTTTTGCCTCAAAAAAACAAACATGTCTACCGCTTATCAGAAAATTTATAAATTTATAATCTATGATTTGTAAATTTAAGCCGCAATAAACATATATGGCCTATATATCATATTAAGAAAAATACATAAAAATGTATGCAACCAATTTATTCCAGTCCATATTTCATTAATCAAATACACATTTAAAAAAAAATCAAAATATGTTGGATTCAAACAAGATTACAAGATAAAAATTGATGTGAGTAACACCTTTAATAGTGGAAGTGTGACAATTCATCGTTTTTGAACTATGTAGTCGGTCTACATAAACCATAATCTCTTATACAAGATTAATTATTTTCAAAATACATAACTTAAAATGGCCAATTTTATCAAGGGAGTGTGATAATGAAACCATAAATCACAGAGTGAAACCTCCATCGACAAATAGAGTTTGTCCGGTGATGAAAGAAGCGGCCGGCATACAGAGGAACGCCACCACTGACGATATCTCTTCTGGCTTTCCAATGCGGCGGAGAGGGGTTTCATCAATGACTTGCGCACGTTGTTTATCGTCTAAGACCTGAACAAGACATTGGAGATCTAAGAAGATGAACTGAAGGAACCGATACACTCAATTATTTTTACAATTAATTTTAAAATTTTCTCTTGTTTACAAGACCTATAATGTGTACTAGTTTACATTGATATGTATTTGGTCAACAAAACAACGAAAAAACATGCATTCAATTAATTTGTCTATATACTTATATACATTTTTAAATAAATATATATTTTTATAAAGAATTAAAAATATTTGAGGGACTGCAAAGAAAACTACAGGAATGATCGTTCCTTACATGCGGTCTCATATCCCCAACAAGAGATATATTTCTTTATACTTTTTAAATATGTTCATATAATTGAGTATTAATTGCTCATACGACTATGACTAATATATATATATAGAGAGAGAGAGAGAGAGAGAGAGAGAACATTTAAATGAATGATAACATTCAAAATGGACTGGATGGAACATAAAGTCGCATGCATTGTTCCCTTTTATTTTTTTAATAGAGTCCATTTTAGTTTTGTGAGTCCATTTACATTACTTTCATGTAAATAAAAACATTCAAATGTTTGAGAACCTCACATTCAAGAGCCGGGTGTCCACAACCCCCGGCGCGACACAGTTGACGCGGATGTTGTCTTTGGCCCACTCATAAGCCAAATTCTTCGCTAGCCGATTAATCGCCCCTATTTTAAAGTAAACAAAAGATGATTAGCCAAGAACACTCAAACAACTAGAACACGTGCACGTGCACGGGCAGATAGGAACATTGTCAAAAACACAATTTCATTTAAAGTCCCATCTGCAGTCGCTCTCTCTCTCTCTTGTACCTCAATAGTTCAAAAAGTCACTGCTTTGAAAGTAATCAAAACTGATGAGAATCGCAACTAGGCCAGACTTCAAACATTTTCCTTAACATACTAACCTTTAGAGCTTGCATAGACACACATGGATGGCGAGGCAACAGCGCTGGCGGCTGAGGAGATGAACACTATGTTGCCCTTCCCGGATTGCCTCATGAGAGGAAGAGCAAGTTGGCTAAAATGGAATCCTGATTCCAAATTTGTGGCCATGGACAGAGAGTATTCCTCGGCAGTCACATCTTCTGCCGGACATATTAAACCATATCCCGCATTGTTTACCTAAAACAAAAAATTAGTCAACCATATCCCATATTAGACATATAGATTGAATAACATCACATCATGTCATATCATCACCACATAAGAGCACAACTCATGTTATATGCACCTTAGTTTTGAGACTTACAAGGATGTTGAGCTTTCCATCAAAGGTTGTGGAAACCTTCTCCATCAACCTCTCTCGCTCCGCGCGGGATGCCACATCGCACACCGAGGCGGTGACCGGGTGGCCGAGGGCCTTCCAACGCAGCAAGGACTCGTCGAGCTTGGCCTCATCCCGGTCGCACATGTGCACCGACGCACCGAGTCCGAGCAGTTCTTCTACTATGGCGTGCCTGTATTACCAAACCAAAACATGAACCATTAGAAGAAGAATAACCTAATAAGATTCTCTTGAAATGAATCCGAACTAACAAAAATCAGAATAAGGAGAGAATAAGTGACCCGATGCCTCTAGCTCCACCAGTAACGAGAGCGGTCATTCCATTAAGGGACCATTTGTTGTTCTGATCCCCTTTGAGGTTCGATGTGTTTCCCTCAGCCATTTTTTTCTTCCCTTCTGTCTTAATTAACACCTCAACGAAGTGAGAATCCACAATGTGTATACCTTCTTTATATATATATATATATATAAGTGGTGATACCCAGACCCCAAAATATAAGCTCCACTAATAAGCTCCATGAGGTGTCATCAATATGTCCTTCATTAAAAATCTCCCTCATTAACCCAAATCTCCCCCATTTTCTCTATTCGGTTATTAACTTTCATGTGAATCTTGAAATCCATTTAATCATTTCAAATTTTGAATTTTAAAATTCTTACCTAAATTACAATTGAACCTAAATTACACTAAAAAAGTTGGATATTTATTGTATTCAAATTTAAATAAAAAAACACATATGGTTACTATATGAATTAGTTACATCAAATACTTTTATTAAATATTTACATCTCTCACAACGATTTGTTACATTTACATCAGAACTGTTACATTTACATAAATATAACAAACAATTTCATTTTCCTATCTAAATATTTTACATTCCATGCAATTTTAAACAATTTAGAAACAGATTATATTTTTAATAGTTAGTTACATTTTATAGAAAATGTCAAACACTTTTTTTATTGTGTGATACATTTAATAAATATATGTATTTGACTGTTACAGTAATAAATGTAACAAATATAAATTACTATTTACATTGAAACAAATGCAATACACGAATGAATGTTACATTCATAAATGTAACAAATATAAATCAATACATGCATGCGGTTGACTATTACATTTACGAATGTAACAAAAATAATACAGTTTGAAAAATTACATTGTCAACAATGTAGCTGTAACATCAAACAAACGACTCGTATATAAAATGTAACGTGACATTTAGATATTGAAACAAAAACAAATTAAAATGTGATAAATGACATTCAATACATGAAAAAAATTGTGTTTAAATATTTAAAACAAAAGGCAAAACACAATTTTTTTACGAATCTAATAATGTCAAACCTGATCCGAGAGACATTGATGTGAGATCCAAATCGAAAAAAAAAAAACGATTTCGTGTCTTCTCCTCAAAAATAGAATTTTCGATTTGCTCCCATGTATTCTTCATAAATAAAATCAATTCCGTAATGCAAAACCTCCTCATTTCGCATACAAGACAGATTTTCAATTGTTTCAACATCAATGGTTTCTCCGGTCCCTCTCAAATATTGTTGCAAGATTTTAAGAATCCATTAATGGTGAATAAATACATAATTTTTAGAATTAAATGATACTCCACAATCATAGAGATACATGTTAAGGTAGTTATAAGTAAAGAGTATAATAGATAATGTACACTTGCCATATCATGAGACCTGCGATGGAGCCTAAAAAATTGGGGCTAAGAATATTATTGTATATATATATATATATATATATATATAACCAACTGGGGGTGCAGATTTAGTCAACACTGTCAATCAATTGCCATACATTAATTAGAAAGTTGGATCTAAATTTTTAAGTCATAAATATCACTTCAAAGTTTTCTTTTTTTAAAATATGTTCTGTGAAATAATTTTAAAAAATGAAAAAAGTAAGATTCATGATAATCGATTCATGCTCTAAACAATATATGAAATTGTGATGGTACTTTTGTCACAAAATGGATTATTAGATAGAATAGTAATACGGTGCGGTCCATGCGAATCGCATATATACATATGTAACTCCTCGTTTGAGATGGAGGATAAGTCAAGAATAAAGAAGAATAAAGAAGAATAGCCCTAAAAAACTGTTTGTTTTGCATGAATAGATTTTGATAGCTATGTCTGGATAAGATAGAATAAGACATGATGACTATTCTAAGAAAATGTTAAAACTTCTTATCAAAGGCATATCTATATTAATCGATAAAAATATCATTATCTGTCATTTTAAAAAATTTATCTTACCAACATTCCTTGCACACATTCCAAAAACTGTTGCATTTATCATATCACACACATCTCTCATACTTATTCCCAAACACAAATATCAAACACACATATATCACACACATATCTCAAACACTTATTCTCAAACACACATATTTCTTATACTTATTCTCAAAGACAAATAATTTATGTAAGGGTATAATTATCATTTAAAAAGTCATAAACTCTTATCCATCTCTTATCTACCACTTATCCTTACTTTATCCATGATAAATCAAACAACAAAATATCATTTTTTTGTTTTTTAATAAGAATAATAAAAAAAACAACTAAACAAAAATTTACTTATTCAATTTAGATTATTATCTATTCCAATATACCTATAAGATATGATTAAACCTACATCACACCTCAACCAAACGGCACCTAACCAAATATGAGAAACTATAAATACTAAATCCGTGTAACATGGACATGTATTGTTGCATTTATTTAATTTTTACGATTATCAAACCTTTCACGTGCGCCAAGTGGATAGGTCCATATCTGTTTTTTTAATGGATGAATGAGCTGACATACATCTTCACTTAAATTAATCGCATTTAAAAAATAAAAAAAAGGGTAGACAATCGCCTTCCTTTGAATTAAAATAGAAAAAAATGGAACCTAACATAATATGTAAAAATAAAAGCTAAAAACAACGGCCAGCGAACTTCCAGTAAAAGCTAAGGTAATGTTTAAATACACAGTTTAAAAAGCAATTTTTAACTTTTGACTTTATGTACACTTTTTGATGGTGTAATGAGGATATTTTGAGAGTGTAATGATGATGGTTGTTTTATGAAACACAAATTTCAAGACATGGTTTAGAGATAAAATATAGTAATGATAATGCATTTAAATTGATCTGTTTGGTAACAGCTTTTAACTTTTAAACGATGATGTATTTAAGGTTGTGTTTAGCAAAAAAAAAAAAAATTTGCTTTTAGCTTTAGCCCCCATTTGTTTTGTGAATAAGCCCCCGAATAATCCTGAATAACCTCGGATAAAGAATAAATAGTGTTTGTTTATCCCGGATAACCCCTGATAAAGCATGCTAGAATAAACTGGTATAAAGTGGTATATGGATTCCAATCAACTTCTGGAATTAAAGTTATCCTAGGTTATTCCACTCAAAGAATATGTGGACCCACTGTCAAATCAACTGTCATCACCTCTTATAAATCACCTGTCAAATCAACTATCATTACTTTTTCATATTTCATAAATCTTTATTCATATTTTATTTATATTTTATTTAAATAACAAAACATTTTTTTTATACATTTATCACTCAGAATAATTTAAAACACAACCAAACACAAAATATATACCGGAGGGTTAGTTGTGTGTGTAAACTGTAAAGGTGTGAGACAAAATTATTGACGAAGTTGGCTACGTTACTTCCATCTATGCATCAGGACAACTTCTTCCATCAAGGCACCAGGACATGTCACCTCAAAAGAGGACAATGTTACTTTCAGAGATCATGTGAAGGGTCCCATTACACAATTATCAATCTCGTTTCACTAGTTAGACTTATTGGTGGAATCTATAGACTTATTGGTGGGAACTTTAGACTTTAGATGATGACCTTGGCCATGAATTGTAGAATTTAGAAAATGGTGACAATGCTTCTTCCTTGCACACATGTTTTAATAATTTTTATATTTTTATAAAAAATAAAATATGTATTTTAATTAATTATATTTTTTTTTTATAAAAAAAAATAAAAATAATTGATATGACACGTGGATCCTCTGATTTAACAGAAGTGATGACATGTGATTTGACATGTGAGACTCTATTATACTGAATACACAATTTTAAAAAAAATATGGAACATCAATACTAACTTATATATTCTTACTTAATTTATCACATATATATTATTTTATTCCTTGCAAATAAAAAGTTTTCTGATCTTATTCTTCTCTATTCGACATTATTCATCCCTTGTTCTTTCATCCAAATAGGGGCTCTTAATTAGTTTTACAGGCTCCATTACACAATTATGAGCCATTACACACGTTATAGATTGATTCTTTGGCTGATTTTGGAAAATGGCGACAATGTTTTTTCCACACGGATGGAGATATGTACCGAATGAAAATCTAAATATGATCCAAGATGAGATGAGCCATAATAGAACAAAATATCGATCACCACAGAGTCTCTGAATTCACGTAGGCGGTGTTTGGTGCATCCATTAATCAGAGCTTATTTAGCTGAAACCGGATAATTTCCTGTTTAATGAGTATAAGCATGTTTGGTTGATAGCACAAAATCAGAGCTTATCATTCCTCCATCCTCTAAATAAGCTCGAATAATTTCCTCCACATCCCGTCCACTTAATAATCCGCAGTCGCCTTTCCTCGTTTTTAAACCGAGGTGAAATGACCTCTGTACCCCTACAACTTAACCCAAATTACCAGAGGTATAAAAGGGGGAAACCAAACACACTCTCTCTCTCCACACTCATTTGTCTTCGTCGAGTCCGTCGAAAACCGCTGCCGAGGAGGAGCTCGCCCAAACCCTAGACTGTGAATCGGTGACTTCGTCCCTCTCTTTAGCCCCAAATAAGCCCGAAAATGTGTTCCTAATCGAAGATCCAAACCTCTTTCAAGCTTTAGCGACGTGAAGACCACCGAATCTACTTCCTGTTCTGGCCACCCCTGATCGCCGGATCTCCACCGATCCTCTCTGTTCTGGCCACCCCTGATCGCCGACCCTCCACCGATCCTCTCTGTTCTGGCCACCCCTGATCGCCTGACCTCCACCGATCCTCTCTGTTCTGGCCACCCCTGATCGCCGGACCTCCACCACCTTCGCGGACAGGCATCTCCATCTCCGTCTCTGTCTTCATCTCTCGACCAGGCCGAGCTCGTGCCTTCCCTTCGGATTTCCTCCACATCTAACTAGCAAGGTAATAAATAAAATCTGTGTGGTAGGGTTTCATTTTTAAAGGAATGTAAAACCCCATTTTCACCCAAGTTTTGTTTTTGATCTGCTTTGAAATATGTTTCCTACACTATGTTTGTATATATTGTTTGTATATATTTGTTTCCTACACTAGCTTGATAGACATGTTTAGGGATTGCTCATTGATAAGCACTGTTTGGTGCTAACACAAGCTTGCTACTATTGAAATTTCTGATATGGCCTGATTTATCTCATATTTTATCCGGTGTCATGTATGGATTCACTTTCAACAAGCATTTCAACAAGAATCCAGTCTTCAAAAAAAAAAAAAAAAAAAGAATCCAGTCAGTTAACGAGAAAAGATTAGAGAATAACATGAAAACAAGATTCCGGAAAGTCGCTCTACAAAGACAATAGAACCACTGTATAAACTACTAGTGATAGAACTATGTGTAAAACATACAAAGCAGAGTAACTTGTAACTCACATAGGAGAAGTAAATACCAATATGGAGATGATATTCCCTGAAAGAAGTCAATCAATCTTAACATGTCAACAAACAAACAAAGCATGCATGAAGCATGAATTGAAGATTACATGGATTGATTTAGGACTTACCCACTAGTCCAACAATGAAGCTGAGTTCTGCCATTGCACATGGGATGCAGTGGTTGTGGAGAGAAGATATTGTGAGGGCTCCAGTTACATTGGATTCTGGCTTCTTCTTCTATGGGTTGGTAATATATCAACCGTTCAATGCACGACAC
>JAUJYN010000058.1:45022-100070 GCA_030737835.1 Acorus gramineus | reverse complement strand
GGAAGGTAATCTCGATGCGCTTGACTTCTCTTCACTTCCCGGTCTTGTTCGTTTCAACCTCAGCATGAATACGCTCTATGGTACCATCCCACCTAGCCTCGGCACACTTTCCAAACTCACCTCACTCAGTCTGTACCTGAATCACTTTTCTGGGTCCATACCACTTTCACTGGCCAATCTTTCCCTCTTAACCAAGATTGATCTTTCGACTAATAATCTAACGGGCGAGATATCCCCCCGTTTCTTAACCAGTTGGACAAAACTCATATCACTTGAACTTCAAGAAAATAACCTCACCGGAGCGATTCCATCTGAGATTGGATTGCTATCCAATCTTCAAAAAGTGAGACTCTTTGAAAACCAATTGAATGGCTCGATTCCTCCTGAAATGGGAGACTTGAAAAATCTGGTCGAACTAGGACTGTATAAGAATGACCTCAGCGGCACAATTCCGGTGTCACTGTGTAATTTGACTCAGCTGACACAACTTTTCTTGTATAAAAACCAACTTTCAGGTTCCATTCCTAAAGAAATAGGAAATATGATCAATCTGAATGTGCTAGACATGTCATCCAACTTCCTCTCCGGCCCAATACCTTCGACTATAGGAAACTTGACAAACCTCAACTTACTACTTCTCACTAACAATCAAATCTCTGGCTCCATCCCTCCAGAGATTGGGAATCTCCAAAATATATATGGGTTCATGAGAACTAGATTTCTTAGTGAAAAAAAAAATTTTCCTTTCACGGAATTCATGAGAACTAGATTTCTTAGTGAAAAAAAAAATCAATTTAATTCTAAATTAAAATTATCAAACATATCCTAAATTATGATAAGAATTGAACACACTTTATTTTCACTAGACATGCCTCTATTGGACTTTTCAAAGGACCATGCTCAGCTCTCGTGGTCTAGGTTACCTAATTCAATTTCTCCAAGTATGGCTGCTGATCAGTGAAGGGGACATCACCTTAATTTCATTTAAAGGAAGTAGTGTTCATATATACCTCACACACCCCTACCCTAATGAAAGCCATTAAACCCATTGAAACTGATCTCTTCACATCACTAAAAGAAGACTTAGCTTCCAGGTTCTCATCAATCCCCACTAAAGGGCAACAATGAAATGATCGTTCGCAAATCAGGAATTATGCTTCATAAAAAGGCTTACATTTATATATTATCCTATCCGATGCTATGCATGAAAATGAATCAAGGTACTAAAGACCATAGTGCATGAATATAATTCTGGCAGATTTTATGAAAGAAATTTTTTTTGCATGTGATGTCCAATAATAAACACAAGAAAAAAAATATTCTGAACGTAATTTTTCTCAGATTGTTTCACCAAAAGAAGAATGATAATGAACACCAATTAAAGTTGTTCTAAATATATCATACACGGAATTAGGAGAATCTCTCTCTTAGAAAAACTATGCCTTCTTAACATATATAAGCCTTCTCAATTGAGAGCCAGGTGGTGGGTCGATTGCCCATCACACATATATGAACGTGACACCAGCGGATGGTTTAAGACACTAGCTTGTGTGTTGATTTAATTACCCATTTCCATTTGCGATGATAATCTAATTATAGAAGAATTTTGTCCATAATCTTAATTTTACTTAATTAAGCAACCGCAATTTATCACCTAATGATATTTATGTACCATTAATTAATTGTTTCCTTAATCAATTTTTGTCCATAATCTTAATTTTACTTAACTTCACAATCGCAATTTATTATATTATGATATTCGGAACGCATGATTTCTTGATGTTTACTTTAGAGTGACGTGGTGCCTATAGCTCGCATGCATGCATACGAGCTCGTGTCTTAAAATGAGTGACGTGGGACATGTTTTAGACAATGTCCCAAGTAGATATAATTTAAAAATAAGTTACATATAATTTAAAAGTGAGTTACACAATGTATTAAGTTACTTAGAGTCTGTTTGGGAATACGTATCAAAAATAAGATTTTAAATAAAGCGGCTTAAATAAAATTGATTCCTGGAAAACGGATTTTTTTCGCTTTTTAAAAATCAAATTTTTTGTACTAAAAGCTGAAAGTAACTTTTTAATTAAGCCAGCTTTTTAGAATGCGTTTGACCACACTTTTTAGTTTTCTGCTTAATTAAAAGCGGAATCGCTTCAAAAAAGTGAAACTAAACGGGACCTTAACTATTTAGTAAACCACAGTTACATATTTGGACACAATTTTTCCATGTTTGGCTCCAATATGCTACACATCCATGATTTAAATAAAATTTGAACACTAGATACATACTACCATATTAGGAATTTAATAAATAGATATTAATAGTTGCTCACATAAGAGAAGTTGGTTACATATAAGAATATTCAAACCGTCAAGTGTTTCATAATTTAAATATGAGTTTTTTTTTATAAAAAAAAAAAATTAAATATGAGTTGCTTAAATAGAAACAATAAACTGTTCAGTTACTGTGCTAACTTATATAATAATTGAATTTAAATACATACAATCTGAAAAATTAATTAGAATTATTTTCTCCAAGTTTAAAATATGCATACGGACATATATAGTCTTTCAACCATGTCTCCTTAGGACTTTACCTTAAAAAAAAAAAAAAAAAAACCATGTTTCCTTGAGAGATTATAATTTACATTTGGCGGTGTAAAGATATAATATACACGTCGTGTTATATGGGGGGGCGTATAATATACACGTCGTGTTATATGGGGGGCGTCCCTAGCGTTTTTTTTACCCAGGGACGTCTCCAGGTGATTTTCCCTTCCTCGAAAGGCCAAGTCGTAATAGTATACAAATGTATTAAAAAAAATTTTAGACCCTTATATATCCCCGCTACGGGTCCAACCAGCAATGCGAAATGCCTAACTTGTTTGTCGTGGGCTGGATTACTGGCTAGCCCGAATGGGGCTAGCCTATGAACCGGGCCCGGGTCCCAAATTCAAACTTGGGCCAGGCTCGACCCGGCTCCCTGTGAACAGGTCCGAGCTGGGTGGGCCGTGTTTTTGGGACTTCGGATCAAATGAAGACCCTTGTTAAGGACCATAGTCAGTCCATGTCATCTAGGTTTTTTTTTTTTTTTTTTTACGAAATGGTAGGCACGCCATGTGATCTAGGTTACCTAGTTGAATTGCTTCTAATATGGCTTCTCAGTGAAGGGGACATCACCTTTCTTACAAGCAAAGGGGAGTAGTGTCCATAAATATCTTCAATTCATTGAAACTGATCTCTTCACATGTTCATAAATTTTGATTATATCTTTCTAAAATAAAGATAGATAACAAAACACTTTTCTCAATCTTGACTTCACATGTCACATAGAATTTGTCAATTTTGAATGAGGAGAGATGGGTAAGTGGACCACAGCGGTGGATTACTCGTATACCGAGGATTCGAATTCATCTCTCTCTACTCTCCCTCATCTCTTGATATTTTCATATTTGACAAAATTAAACTAGCCATTTAGTTCAATGTATATAGAAAATTCATAAATCAAGCAAAAGAAAATTTTATTCCTCACGTAAAGAAAACTTAGCTTCCGTGGATTTTTCCTCACGTAAAGGGAAATGATGAGATGATCTTTCACAAATCAGGAAATTAAGCCCCAAGTTGTTTATTATGACTCTAAACAAAGAGATTAATTGAATATTTTTTTAGACACGGTAGATAATTGCTACCGCAACTATGTATTATATAATTGAAGATAACTGAAGCCCTTCAACGACGGAACATGGGAAGAACTGAGGCCCAAAATGAGGTGCCAGATTACATGAAGGCCTTTATAGTTGCCTTGTTTGACACAGTTAGCCAATTTCAAGAAGAGCTTGAAGGGAAAGGCAATGCCTATAGAGAGGTTTATCTGAGGAAGCTGTATGTTCTCCATTTAATTATCTTGGGTAATTTCTATTTTTAACCCTGTTTTTCTATAAAATAAATTTAAACTGTCCTTGAGCCCGTTTTAATTGTAAAACTGACTCAGCTTGATTGGTCAGCACTACAACCTCAGCATTGATAAATTTTTTTATGATTTCCCGCACAATTTTTTCTATACAATACTTCTTAGACTTGAATGTTAAATTTCAATTTTGAATCTTTTATTTCTGGGATTAAATATTAATTTTTTATTAAATTTTTAAAATTGTAAATATTAAGAGTTAATGAGTTATTGATAGATTTGAAAGATCATTCACCATGATATCCTCCCCACAAAATCTTTATCAATAAGATTTAAAATTAATTCAATAAAACACATTCAACATTTAAAATTAAAGTATAAGAATATGGAAACTTATTTGCAATTAAAACGGACCGAGTCAGTTTTAAAATTAAAAAAAAATCATAGTTAAAAATGGAAATTGCCTTTTAATCTATGCTCACCTAAGACTCCTTCTGAGCCTATAATCTAGCTATAGTTGGGAAACTAACTGGGGTGCCTTTTCTTTTTCCACAGTTGAAATTACAATCTTAAGGCATACCATGAAGAATTCTTATGGGGACATTACAGGCGTGTGCCCAAGTTCGACGAGCACTTGCAAGTCTCTGCTGTAAACTGCACTTATTCTATGCTACATCCTTTCCTTCATGGGAGATTTTCGCCACAAAAAAAGCTTTCAATTGGGTGATTTAAGTACCAGAAATCATCTAGTATTATTGAGTAATGACACATGTAGGAATCTAATTCTGATAGATTCTGTGAAAGAATAAATTTTATTTGTCATGTTGAGGAATGAAGACATAAATAAAAGATTTCAAATACAATCTTTTTGAGATTGTTTCAACAGAAGAAGAATGAGAATGAAGGCAAATAAAATTGTTGTAGATAAGCCATAATTGGAATTAGGAGAATCTCTCGTACGTACAAAGTCTCTGCCTTGTCAACATCTTTAAGCCTTCTCAATTCAGGCTGGAAGGCAAGGTGTTGGGTCCATTCTCCATCACATATGAACATGACAAGAACCGAATTGTGTTCTCTGTTTTTTTTTGTCCACTAAATATTTTGTAAATGAGTTTTAGCTTGGAACTTCCCCATCTGTATACTCCATTGTACATATCCAAGTTTTGAAAAGGCAATACAAATTTTAGAGTGCTGCTACACACAGATCTATTTACGGCCCCAAATATAGTCTCATGTATCTCGCTAGCCATTCAGTGAAGTATATACCTCATTAGGTGAGGTATATACCTCGATAATTTTTATTTTGCATTTGCTAATTATAAAAAAGAGTTCATTCAATTCAAAATTGAACAATAGACACTTTTCATCAAAAATACATACCTCATTATACAATATTTACTATTTAAAAAAAATTAAAACATATGGGGATTGTATGTAAGAAACTGGGATTGCCCGTAGGATGTCCCTAACATTTTCCCAAATTTTACTTACCACGTACGAAAAAAAAAAAGTTAACTTTCTCTGTTACACTATGATATTAAATCATGGTAAGAATTTTGTCCATAATCTTAATTTTACTTAAGCAACCGCAATTTATCAGCTAATGATAATGATTTCTTGATGTTTACTTTAGAGTGACGTGGTGCCTAGCTCGCATGCATGATAAACGCAAGATTTGTTTTTTAGATAATTAAATGTTAAACGTACCATTATTGTTTCCAAAATCAAAGTTAGCTGGTTAATTAGCTGTAAATTGCTGACTAATGAAAAAGAACTAATATGGCTGGCATGGCTTCCACGTGAAATTTTGAGAAAATATATGTTCACGTAAAATCACATTATATTTCCCTATGTTTCTTTTTGGACATTTTAGACAAAAATTGTATTTGAAATCATTCATTCCTATGTTTATTTTTGAATATTTTAGACGATTTTTTCTCTCACAGAATCTATCAGAATTTAATTCCTAGACCCTTTTTAGATACGCAAGGGAGTGAATTTTGTAACAGAAAACCTATATAATGTCACTGTGTATCCAAACAGAAAACTAGCGTATGCTATACAACACCAAAACTTGTGTTCAAAGCAAAAATTCCCCACGTTGTGTTTTCGCATGCATTTTAATTTAGTGTGACGTGGTGCCTAGCTCACATGGATGATAAACGCAAGATTTGTTTTTGAGATAATTAAATATTAAACGTCCCATTATTGTTTCCATATATCCATACTTCAGAGTGACGTGCATACTCGATCCCTTAGTAAGGAAAGGGAGTAGTGTCTATAAATACCTCACACACCCCCCCACCCTAATGAAAGCCATTAAACCCATTGAAACTGATCTCTGATTCTCTTCACATCACTAAAAGAAGACTTGGCTTTCATGGCTCTCATCATCCAATCCCCTCCAAAGGGAAACAATGAGATGATTGTTCGCAAATCAGGAGATTACGCACCAAGCTATTGGGGTGATTTTTTCATTTCCTTTCACTCGGTAACCCCCTCGGTTCTCATCTTAATTTGGAGACAGATCTAAAAATCGCCCTACTTTAGACTCTGGGATATATGTATTTATTTGGATGCATGTCATATATTTTTATGCGTTAAAAAACTGAATTCTCATATAAATATATATAGCCTCAGACAAAAAAATGTAGGATTTAGAGTTAATCGATCTTCAGTGCTAGATGTTCATATATATATATATATATTCATCCTTCATCACTAAATAATCTCATATTCCATAATCGATTTTATGCAGAAGAACTCGAACTCATGGACAGATGATAGGGTGAATGAGCTGAAGGAAAAAATCAAGAAGATGCTGCTAAGGCACGCAGATGATCCGCTCCAAGAGATGAACCTGATCGATGCGATACAGCGCCTTGGTTTAGGCTACCACTTTGAGGAGCAGATTGATGCGGCTCTCAAACGCATTCATGATTTGTCTGTCGATGACAATCTATATTTCTTTGCCCTTCGTTTCAGATTACTACGCCAAGGAGGGTACAACGTTCCATCAGGTCAGTACTTCAATTCAATTTAACTTCCCTACCTTAATTCATTGCAGAAATTAATCTCTAAGTATATATTGATGAATAACAATTTGATCAACAGATGGCTTCAAGAAGTTCAAAGACGAAGATGGGAAGAAGTTCAAGGACGATCTGAGTGGCGACGCCAGAGGCTTGTTGAGCATGTACGAGGCAGCATACCACGCATTTCGTGGAGAGGAAATACTAGATGAAGCCATCGTTTTCGCGAGAGCGCATCTGAAGTTGTTGGTGAACCAAGTAAATGCTTCTCTCGCAAGGGACATAGAGCTGGCCCTGGAGAAGCCAATGCGTAGGGCGATGGTCAGGATTCGTGCAAGGCAGTACATCTCTGTGTACGAGATAGATGAACAACGGAATGATGTGCTTCTTGAGCTTGCGAAATTGGATTACAATAGCCTCCAGCGGTTGCACCAGAGGGAACTTAGGGACCTCTCAGTGTAAGTTAATTAATGTTGTCAATGACTTACACTTCAAGACATAATTTTAATAGCATATTTATTGAAACCTGTTATATATGTCATTAAATACTGACTTTATTAAAATAATAAAGAGATTTGCCAAAACTTTGAAAATTATAATGACAAATTGCTTTAATCGCTATATTTTGAGAACGGATTTAGAATCAAATATCCTCTAATAATTTTGTTGGGTGATACAAATGCCTTCTTATATAGGTGGTGGAAGGAAAGCGGACTCGCTCAAAAGCTTAGTTTTGCCAGAGATAGAATTGTGGAATGCTATTTTTGGATCTTGGGAACGTACCATGAGCCCCAATACTCCCGTGGTAGGATTATAATGACAAAAGTGATAAACCTAACAACATTGTTAGATGATATTTATGACGTGTATGGAACATTTGAAGAACTGGGGCCCTTCACTGACGCGATCCAAAGGTTTGGATTGTTCATCAGCACATAAAGCCTGGTCCAATATTTGTATATTCTCACATGTTTTTTTTTTGTTGAACAAAAATATTTAGGTGGGGCTTGGGGACCCAAAATGAGCTACCAGATTACATGAAGACTTTTATAATTGCATTATTTGACACCCTTAGCCAATTCGAAGAAGAGCTTAAAGGGGAGGGCAATGCCTATAGAGTGGATTATCTCAGAGAAGCTGTATGTTCTCCATTTAATTATCTAGGACAATTTCTATTTTTAACCCAATTTTTTAAAAATTTTACAACTGATCTTGAACCAGTCTTAATTGGACTTTTGGATTAGTTGGATCGGATCAATGTTGCCACCTCAATACTTAACCTTTTTTTTTTTTTTTTTGTATACATAAGAGATGTGATTTCCACGCATAATTTTTTTCTTACAAAAGTTCTTGAATATGAAATTTCAAACATAAATTTTGAATCGTTGCTTTATCAGATTAAATTTTAAATTTTAATTCTTGTATTAATTTTAAATGTGGAATCCCATCTTAATTTTAAATTTGAATCTTATTTTATTTTAAAATTTTAAAATTATAGATATTAAAAGTTAACGAGTCACATTACTAATATATGTAATATATAGATTTACTATGAATTTCTCTTAATAAAATCTTTATCAATAAGATTTAAAATTTAATCCTACAACATAGTCATTAAAAAATTTAATGTTTAAAATTTAAATTAAATTCTAAGAATTCTAAAATATATCTGAACAGCAGATTCATGTCTCGTATATATCTCTTTCTAGTCCTGGTGCCAATTTTCCAATTAAAACTGATCTAGGGCCATTTCTAAAATTTAAAAAACAACAGGGGTTTAAAAGGTAAATTGCCCTTTAATCTCTCTTAACAACTCTTTCTAAGCTTATGATATAGCTAATTGGGAAACGAAGTGGGGTAACATTGTTTGGTTTTCTTTTTTTACAGTTGAAAGTACAGTCTCAGGTATACTATCAAGAATTCTTATGGGGACATAACAGGTATGTGCCAAAGTTCCAAGAGCACTTGCAAGTCTCTGCTGTAAGCTGCACATATCCAATGCTCCATGTCCTTTCCTTTGTGGGGATGGGAGATATCGCAACGAAAAAAGCTTTTGATTGGGTGATCAAAAGACCACAGATCATCTGGTCCGCTTCTGTGATAGGCCGCCTCACCGACGACATGCAGACCGATGAGGTTAGAGATTTCGCATGTTGTTTATTAGTAATTGTAATAATAATGTCAAATGTTTGGTTGAATTGTTTTGAATCATCCAAAGTTTTAATTGCATATATATTGTTGAGTTTTTATAGCTAGAACAAGAGAATGGCCACATCCCATCAAGCTTTGAGTCTTACATGATGGAGCATTGTGTCTCGGAGGAGGAGACGCGCTTGAAGATTTATGAAGTGATTGAGATTGAATGGAAGAGAATGAATGAAGAGATCGCTCAGCCGTCTCGGCCAGTCCCTCTGGCTCTTTATATGCCTGCTCTGAACCTTGCATGCGTGATCATTGAAATATTCAAAACATGTGATGGATTCAATTATCCAGAGGGACACATGAAGGATATTGTATCCATGTTGGTGGTGGATCCTGTGCCCGTTTAAGCTGGTACTGCTGGTTCCATCTCTTGATGTTTAGTTATTATGTGCAATGTTGTAATCCTCTCATTTCAGGGCTTCATCATGTTTCATGTCCTGTCGCTATCAATAAAAAGGGTTACATATATTTAAATAGATCATCCGTACGTGAGGATTTGTATATTATCCTACCCGATGCTATGCATGAAAATGAACCAAGGTACTAAAGACCATAGTGCATGAGTATAACATAAGCATGAATATATTTATGGTAGATCCTATAAAAGAAAAAAATTGCCTGTGATGTCCAATAATAAACACAGGAAAAAAAATATTCTAAACATTATTTTTCTGAGATTGTTTTTTTTTTATTGGTAAGAGGGAAATTTTCTATTACTTTTGTTGAACAAATTTACAAAATCTACATAAGCTTATTTGAAAGAAGATGGAAAAAAGGAGACTAACAGAGAGAAGGGTGATCCAGGTCACCGTGCATCCTGTGAGTCTCCTTTTTTGCCAAATCTTAAAAAGAAGCTTAATGAACATCTCGTTGGGTTTACAATTCAGCTTACAAAATGTGATAATAGCTTTTGGGTTACTTGGTGCGAGTAAATACGGTGCCATCTTTGTCTTCTAGAAGGGCCTGATTGAGTTCCGGCCAAATTTTTCTGAGATTGTTTTAACAAAAGAAGAATTATAATGAACACCAATTAAAATTGTTCTAGATATGCCATACATGGAATTAGAGAATCTGACTATGGCTTCTTAACATATATAAGCCAGGTGTTGGGTCGATTGTCCATCACATATATATGAATGTGACACGAACTGATGGTTTAATAAAAGATATATCGATTTTAATTGATGGAGATAATAATTTTTTTTAATAAAAAGAATCAATCCAATCACCCATTAACATGTATATATTTGTCAAACGATTCTGAGCACATACTGTCATCCTTTTGACATGGTAAATAATTGCACACATTTTAAAATAAAAACACATTAAACTTCTATGAGACAATGAGTTGAAAAATCAAAATAAATTTTTAAATGTGTATTTAGTTAGCTTTTTGATAATTTAGGAGGGGTGTCCAATCATTTGTTTAATTTGATAGTTACTATTTCAATATTTCATATCATACATATAAGTCTAATTTGGCAAAGATAAATTTTGATGACAAATTACCATTAGATAAAAAGTCTTATCAAATATGTCATTGTTCACATTATCAAAATTAGTATGAAAAGAGTGATTAAATGTTCCTATAATCTTTAGGTGGAACAAATCTTTAGGTGGGCCTGTGATGATAACTAAGAGCATCTCCAATGGAGATCTCTAAAATAGAGGTTAAAAAAATATTTAAAAATTAAAAAGTGAGTTTAGAGTCTCACTATTCATTTATCAACTCCAACCACAATCTCTATTTTTATCTCTATTCTATTTTATATATTATTTTTCATAAAACTTCAATTTGTAATATCTCTATTATTTTTTTATATAATATACATAATTGAGAGATATTAAGAAATTAAAAATATATTTAAGTTAATATTATCAGTTCCAGACAATATAATCAGCTTATCTGTTATTCACAAACTTAAAATCTATATCCGAAAAAACAGTATTTGGATATAAAATAAATGATATTTTAGTATATAAGTGTAAATAATAATTAATAAGAATAAAATTAATATTGACGTTAATGAAAAATAAAAAAAAATTGTAAATATTTTTTAAGGGAAAAATCCATATAACCCTTTGTAAATTGCTTGAAATTCATATAACCTCCTAACTTTTCCTAAAGGCCATATAACCCCCTTAAAATATCTATGTAAATACAAATAACTCCATGAGCTAGATTTTCATTGACAGATATGAACTTTAGGAAAAGCCAGGGATTAAATGGATTTTCAACCGTTTATAGGGGGTTATTTGGATTTTTTTCTTTTTTTTAAGCATATGTTGAACATATTCAATATTTTAGACTCATTTGAATTGTATTGAGGACATCAATCAAATAATACTGATTTTATCAAAATTAAAATTGTGTTAAACAAATTATACACCATTTTTAAAAAATAAATAAAAACTAAATTAAACCTCCATATTTGAAGGCTCAAATAGTGAGCCTCCAAATATGGAGGCTCAAATGCCGTCCGCCAAAATGCAGGGGCATTTTGGCGGACGGTTGGAGCCCAACCGTGCTCCATTTTAAAGAAATGGAGCACGGTTGGAGTTGCTCTAATGTTACATGTATTTCATGATCAAGTGAACTAATTAAAATCGCCACATTCTTTTTATTATTTTATTTTTTTTGGTATAGAAATGCCTTTCAAAGAAGACAGTAATGAACAAAAAGTACATGGAGATGGCCTTGGAGAAGCCAATACGTAGGGGGATGCTCACTACTGATCTAGGGCCATTTCTAAAATTTAAAAAACAACTGGGATTAAAAAGGTAAATTACCCTTTAATCGCTCTTAACAATTAGTGCAGCAGCGTAGACGATAGGTGGTACGATGAGCACCCAATCAAAGGCTTGTTTGGTGACAATTAACATCTCCCATTCCAACCAAGGAGAGGCAGCTAAGCGCGGGACTTTTAAAAGAGCTTATAACAGAAGACTTTCAAGTACTCTTTGAAGGTTGGCATGTATTTCTTGCTACCCCAAATGACTTCGTCCAGATATGACTTTGATAGTGTTGTTCATATAATAATATGTATTTCAATGGAAGAAATACATATTATTATATGAAGTGAGGCTTATATATATATTTTTTTTGGTAAGTGAATTGTATTGTCCAAAACTATAAAAGCTTTACAAAGGAAGAAAAGGGAATAATTACAAAATTACAAGGTAGAATGACCCAACGGGAACAGAGTAAGCATCAAAATGGGTCAAGAAGGGGGATAATCTGTTTACGAGAGAAGGTTATGCCCTCTTTGTCCTTGGTCAAAATAACATCCAGATCTGTCCAAACAGACTGGGGAAAGATAGTGGAGTTGCCCATAGTTAGTCTGAAGGCAGTAAGAAAGGTCAGCGGGCGTGTTGCCTTCACGAAATACATGCTGGGATTTCCAATCAACCAAAGAGCCCAGCAGCTCCATAGTGTAAAAAAATAATCGTCTGGACCACCATGGAACAGACCCCTTGCCTTGTAGCCAGGAGCATACAGTAGCCGAATCAGATTCGATGAGAACTTTGTGGTAGTTGTGCTGGAGGCAAAGAGCAGTGCCTTGTTTGACCCCCAAAAGATCGAGGTGGTTGATGGTGGCTAAGGGAACCCGAGAAGCTTCTCCAATAAGAAAGGAACCATTAGAGTTGCGGATGAGCGCCCCATGACCAGCACGATCAGATGAGAGAGAGTCATTAGAGTTGCTTTTTACCCAGCCCGAAGGAGGAGGGGACCAAGAGAAAAGGATCTCCTTATATTGTGGATCATGGAAGTGAATTCCCAGATGAGAGGAGATGTGTTCAGATTCTGTACAGGGAGGGCAGGGAAATTTGAACTTGTTTAGACGAAGGCAGATTGTGTCAACTATGTCCTTGAGAAGGGTAGCTTTATGTTTGGACTTGTCTTGAAATACTCGTTGGCAACACTCCCACCACAACATGCCAACTGCGGAAGCAAGGACAGCTTTGAATACCCGCTTCATGGTGCTCATCGATTGGAGGGAATTCAACCATTCAACCCATTTCTGGAGAGAGCGACAAGAAGCTCTAGGGAAGCCTAGCTTGCCGAGCAGGGCCTGCCAAATGAAAGCTGTATAGCCGCATTGAAAATATAGGTGATCAACATCCTCGTGACCAAAATGGCAGAGCTTGCAAACAGGGTCAGTGCGGATGCCTTTTCGGAGGAGAAAAGAGGATGTTGGGAGTTTGCCCAGGAGCACGAGCCAAAGCGAATAAGCATGTCGAGGGAGTTGGACAGTGTCCCAAACCCACCACCCCCAAGTTACTAAAGCAAACTGTGAGAATTGTGTCCCTCCCCGATCTTGAGGAGTAATCCCCAGAATTTGAGGGCATCCAAATGAGAGAGTCCCCACGTACTCCTCCCATTATATTTGAAGAGAAGAAATGTCGGCCCATACTTGCTCGGACCCCGAAGGCCATCGAGATGGTTTGAGACACTGCTCATTTTGTATGAAGGTAGAAACGAATGTATGGCGTGGGGGGCCCCAGCGAACAGAGATGGGGATGAGATCTTTGAGGGCAGAGCCCTTGATCCACGGGTCACGCCACAGATTCGCTGTGGAGCCGGAGAAGATAATCATGTCGGCATGGTGCTTAAGCCACTGACCACAAGATAGAATATTTCGCCAGCCTGAAGAGTGCGAGGGACGAGGGGGGGATGCCCATAACGTGGATTGCTTGAGATACTTCGAGGTGATCCAGGAGACCCAAAGAGAATCATGTCCAGTGGCCACTTCCCAAAATCGTTCACCAAGGGCAGCGTCACTCCAGACACGAAGGCGTTTGAGGCCAAGACCACCTTCAGAGACTGGGGAGCAGACATAGTCCCATTTCACATGGTTTGGGCCAGATTTGTTCCAGAGGAAGGCGCAGATGATTTTCTCTATGACCTTCATGGTTTTGATTGGTAATTTGAAAGCAGTCATCCAATAGATGTGAAAACTATTTAAGACAGTGCAGACAAATTCCAATCGGCCAGCAAAAGAGAGCAGGAATGTACGTATGCCCCGTGACAATATAATAAAGAAAATGACTACTCAGAAAATTTGAAATGACTACTCAGAAAAATATGTAATGGAAAATTCAACCCAATGAATGTACGTATGCCCCGTGACAATATAATAAAGAAAATATAATAATACGAAAAGCAAAGAAAGAAATCAAATAAAATATAGTCATATGTTTCGATAGAGAGAAACTAATGCAGCGTATGGGTGTTTGTTAAGACACTACTACAAAAAAGGTCAAAAATCACGGTTAAAAACCATGATAAAAAATTAAAGATCACGATTCGTAAATCGTGATCTACCGTTCATAAACCATGATCCACCGAGCTGTAATCTTTTGTTGGTGACCGTGATATTTTGATTGATGATTTTATCACGGTGAATAACCGTGATTGTTTGTTTGTAAAGATCACAGTTTAATTGGTGATCGTGATCTTTTGGTGAGAAACGATCACATTTTTAGATTACCCCGTGATTGTTAATTGGTTAACTATTTTAATTGTTTTAAAATTTTTAAAAATAATTTATTCGGTCACAGAGTTATATAAACTATGATCTTTTTACTTCTTCAGTGATACAACAAATAATTCTGAACACAATTTTCAATCACGCTTTAAATATCACATTGATCGTACATAGATTATACAAACCGTGATCAAATATGGTTATTTGATCACCGTCCACTAAAATCGTGATAATATAGTAGATTTAATCACGCTTTTGTTGTAACCGTGATAAAATGTTAACGTCAAAAAACTTAAAATTGGTTTTATATAGTCAACGATCACAGTTTAACGCAAACAGTGATCTTTAATAGCTATTATCACGATTTAACGCTAACCGTGATCTTTAATACCGTGGGCTATTACACTTTTTGTAGTAGTGAGAGTCTAGATCAAGTCAAGAATGACTTCGGTTAATCCTATCAATATCAAATTTCACAGCCTATGAATCAAACTACACATGCTATGAACGGAACTACACTGTCTATGAATCAATCAGACTGCACAGTCAATTATTGGGTACATGTTCCACTCTCCTATTGGATATTAATGATACTTGAGAATCCATGTTGTATCTGATAGCTGATTGGATCCGATAGGAGAGTGAAACAAGCACTCAACAATTGAATGTTCAGTTCGATTTATAGGTTGTGCAGTTCGATTCATAGATTGCGCAGTTTGATACTAAGGGGCCTGACCAAAACTAGTTCTTCTGATTGAATCTGGACCTGTTTGTCACTATGGCATATCCATTTAATAACTGATTATATACTTCAATATTTTTGGATATTTTTATTACAAAAAAATAAAAATAAAAATATATGCATTTAATTCATAAGATTATAAATAATTAAAGAAGGGTACTTATAAGGGAGCTAGTTACGGAGGTGTCAATACATAAGTATTGTTATATATCCATTAATGATCAATTCACTGAACATACCTTTACGTAGCTAGATCGATTGAAATACCTCTACGAGGAGTTTAATTAGAAAAAAATTATTGTCTAAGTGATGCACTAGCTGATGCGTTAATGGAGCGATTGGACCACAAGAAGTAGTCAAAGAAACAAAAGAACAGATTTAGCAAACGACAGGAATAAAACTCAACAATCTCATAATCACACAAAATTTGATAAGGATGTGTATTTTGTGGATGAGATCAAGAGTAGTTGTTATTCTGCCAGACAATCCCATTTTTGGCCAATTTTCATCGTGAAGCCCATTGAATAAGTGATTTTTTATATTTATGATAATAATTCACAAGATTGTTTCTCTTTCTACAAATGTAAGAATTGATTTATCATGAATTCTAACTGATATGTAAGATCCCGAATTAAGTGGCTAATATACCCGTTTAATATTTCTATGAAAATAATAAAGATTTCCCCTTCCCCATTCTATGTTTTTTACTTACGACGCAAGAATCAAATATGGATTTGAAGCTTTTTTTTTAACAAAACAACAATCTTATTTGGAATTTCGATTGGAGTTTTAATTCAATTGAGGAGTATGTCTATTTATTTCTGCTTCTAGGACCGGTAGGTCTAGCTATTGACTCGGTTCTTTCAAATTGTTTCTCGTTATTAAGAAAAGGTAACGAAGATAAAATATAGGCTTATTTATAGCAATAGTAATTGATCGTTTTGTTATTATATTCAAGGTCAATCTATTCACTCGTATAGATAATATTTTTCTGTGTTCACTAATAGTTTTTAGTGAGTTATGTAATTAGCTAGACTTTTAATGAATTTAGTCCATATGGTAAGCAGGACTTATATCCTCATGACAGATCATCTTTTATGCTATAATTATTTCACTTTTGTTTTCTTTGATAATTGTTTGTGAGGTCCTGCATTGATCAGATCTATTTATCTCATATTCTTTCTACTACTTTAAAAAGTCCGTTTGTGGAAATTATGGAGAGACCCAAAACAGTATAACCAAGTAACATTTAGTCCACTCACACACACACATATGGAAGTTTGGTGTGCACAATAAATTATCTGGTATACCAATGCATAGGTACAATATTTTGAAAAGCTCGATCTCATAGAAATGCATTCATTTAAACCAAACTTAAGCAAAAATAAATGATAATATAAAGTACAACTTTATTGCGTTCATCACACATTCAACTAATTAAGCTGCCTCTCCTTGGCATTTATTATGAAGCTTTGGATATTAGACCCCCATTCAAATAATGGGCACCTGATTAACAAGCAGTGTGGATATATAATCTTTCATCTCACCAGATGGTTCATTGTATGAATTGTGAACTCTGTAAATGACTTCTGCCATGCATTTCAGAGTAAGAGCGGGCTTGCGGGCCTCAATGGGAATGGAAGATGGTTTGAGAAGCTCTTCATTGATGATTTTACTGCATTCTTTCATCAACTTCTTCAAATCAAGGCAGGCTTCCTCTTCTGAGATGCCCTTCTCCAACACGTAGCATTGCACAGTTGAAATCACTTGGCCCTCTTCTTGTCTTACCTTTGATATATACAATATAATGTTGATGATTGTAAATTGTTTTGATAGAGAATAGAGAACATAAACAAAAGAGAAGACATGTAAATATAATACTTTGTGAATCAAAAAAACCCAACAATAATAATTAACCTTTTAAGTATGATTTTGCAACTACCTTGTCTTGCTCCACGTCAGCAATATCGTCCATGAGTCGGCTGTGCAGTGCAGTAAAATGGAGGAGCTTTGGTACAGTTATCACCCAATCATAGACTTCTTTTGTTAAATTAATATCTTCCAACCCAACAAGAGTGGCACAGTGTAGCATTGGGTAACCACTACTCTGAACAGTAACACTCAAATGCTCTTCGAATGTTGGAGCATATCGCTCCGCACCCCATTTCGCTTCTTGTAGGTACAATCTTGACGCATCTTTTATCTGTGTTTGCATGTCTCCAAAATCATTCTTGTTTAATTTTTCTATGTCAAAAAATAAATTAAAGAAATGAAAGAAAAACAAAGAAAAGAAAAAGTGTACCGATTTCTTGAGATAATTGACACGGTAGGAGTTCCCTTCTGATGATAGATCTTTTTCAAATTCTTCGAAAGTATCTGCCAATGCATGAATAAAAATCTGCATGTAGTCTGGGAGTTGTTTCATGGCCTCCAAATCCCACCTATACATATATATGAAACATGTTGTACAATAAGTTTAGACAAGTGGAGACAATTTGAGAGTGATTCAATTATGACAAATTGGGGTTGGACCTATAATTAATTTGCAATTAATTATGAAGTTTTGGCTTTAAAATATTAGTGCCTACTTATAATAATTAAATTTGAGAGACATTCAATTAAGAACATATATCTGACCTTTGGATCACATCATTGAATGGTATAAGTTCCTCGAGTGTGCCATAACTATCATATATGTCATCCATCACTGAAGTCAGAACTATAATCTTTGTGAACACCCTCCTGGGTCGAGATTGATTTGGCTCGGGAGACACACCCAAAGCCCAATAATAACATTCCACCAATCTATCCCTAGCAAACTTTAGCTTCTCGACCAGCGCCAATTCCTTCCACCACCTATAACAGGAGGCAACCACCATGAAAAAGTTGGTGTACACTCTCTAACTTGGTTTTCTCTAATCAAATATATGCTTTATTAGATGAATTATTTGTATTTTTTTTTATAAAAAATTATATATTTTAATTTTTATGTAAACATATGATTATAATCATATAGTATACACTTTTAAGAAATAAAGCATGTAAAAATACGATAAAAACTGCCTATAAGCCTATGGAACATTATTTTTATGGGGTTGATAAGTAAGTGGAGAGACCCAGATATAGCAGGTTAGTGATTGACAAGAAAATTTAAAGCTGAAAATTCATAGGAAGGGTTATTTAATTTGACACATCGACCTTATGTTGATTTCCATGAAAGTAGAAGGTAGTAAGTATATTGTGGTAATCTATTCTTTCAAAGTTTTTTGGATGTTCTAATGAAAGGAGCCATTAGTTAACCATTGTAACTTACAGTGATATATATAGAAACTAATTCTACTTGCTTTTAATCAGTTTTATGACCAGTTTTATTACTCTGGTCCTAAAAAAGAATTTCTTTTTCTCATAATGCTAGTTTTGGTAGATTCCATAAAAAAAAATTATCTAAGATATCTGGGAGTCAATACAAAAATGGAGGATTCCAAATAGAATTTTTTTTTATGTTCTAATAAAAGGAGAATGAACGTCAAACTAGCCATTAGTTAACCATTGTAACTTACAATGAGATGTTCTTGAGTTCCTTCTGAAGCAGCCTCTGCACCCGATTGTAATCCAGCTTTGCGAGCTCTAGGAGCACATCGTTCTGCTGCTCATCTTTCTCATATATGGAAATGCATTGCCTTGCTTGGAGCCTCTCCAATCCCTTCCGGAGTGGCATATGCAGTGCTCGCTCTATATCCATTGCTAATGAAACACTTACCTTATTATTATTCTTAATCAATGGTAGGTGGTGCATTGTAAAAACAATGGCCTCATCGAGTATATCCTCTCCAGGCAATCCAAGGTGAGCTGCCTCATAGAGGCTCAACAAACCCCTTGCATCACTGCTCAAGCTCTCATTGAACTTATCATGCTCGTTTGTGAACTTCTTGAATCCATCTGTTTCAGCATTTGATCTAATTGAGCCTTGTATGAAATTGACAAGTTACTACATACATAGAACATATTGTGATGTAGGACATGTGATCAATGCATTCTTAGGGAGATTGGACTACCAGAAAAGGTTCAAGATGAAATTACTGATATAGCAGCTGACAACAAAAACTGACGACGAACTTAGAATCCCACGAAATTTAATATTGTGAAGTGTTTCCTTGAGATCTTCTAGATCTATTTTTATTATACAACTAACTTTGTGGATTTTGATCAAACCCATCATTAAAGTCTTTCAATAAGCAGATTTAATATCATGGTAATTAGACAAGAATTGATTGACATCATGTGAGTATAAATTTTTCATGTTAAACAATTTCATGTATCAATCTTAATTAGGTTCTAATATATTAAGCATGATTGAGCGGCATAATCATATTTTTGATCAATAGTATTCATGGTTTCTTCTCTTTTCAAGTGTGCATTTATAATAATTTTTAACATAGATCGGATTCTTTATCGCTCACCAGATGGGGTGTTATAGCCCCATTGCCTCAGTAGGCGAAACCGGAGGGCGAATGCGTGCAGATCATCATCAGTACAAGCATTATCATTGATTTGTTTTAGAGCTACATCAATCTCTTGCTCAAAGTCATAACCCAAAGCAAGGCGTTGGATTGCATCAACCAAAGTCATCTTTTGGAGGGGTTCATTGGCATGTCGCATCATCTTCTTCACTTCTCTCTTCAATTCCTCTACTCTCTTTTCGACTGATGAATCAATCTCCTGCACGAATTGAAACAATATCATCAGTTAAATATATTGTAAAACATGTAATCAATGTACACTAAACAATGATGATGATGAAAGTGTAGAATTTAATCACGTACCGGGGAGAGCCGAATGAAGAAGTCACCCCAATAACTTGGTTCATAGTGTGTAGATTTGCGAACAACCTCCACTTTTCCTTTCAGTACTGGTATTGTACTAGGACTGAAGCCATGGCACTCATAGCAATTTAGTTTAACCTCTCACTCTAATAGTCTTCAGTGATTGAATTGAAGATCATCATTCAATGTGGGTGTGGTATTTATAGGCATTTCCATATGTCATCATCACACGATATCCATAATAAAAAAAAAAAAAAAAAGAAACACTCGTAATTAGGAAGCTTTGTCCTCCTGATTTTTTATCTATGATCACAGTGTAATAAAATATAAAAAAAGGATGTTTTGCTCAATAGAGGCCAAAAACAATCAAAAGCATTCTAAGCATGCCCAATTAATAAATGGTGATTAATTGAAAAGCGTGATTAACGTTTACATGGAACACCACCAATTACTTTGATTCAAAAACTTACATCATCAACCATCTTAATTAGCACTTAGGAAAATGACAGGACATTTTACAGTAAAAAAAAACCATATTTCTATGAATTTAATTTATAATTATGGCCTAGAATTCAATGATATTATCATTCAAATGTATTGACATTAAAATCCAAATAACCCCTTTAAATTGTCTTAAATTCGTTTAACACCCTGGCTTTTTCTAAAGTCCATGTAACCTCTGAAAACACATATGTAAATACAAAGAACCCTCCGAGTTAAATTTTCGTTGATAAATTAGTATTATTTTATTAATGTTATGTCTCATTAACGCTGGTTGAAAACATAGTATACAAAAAACCTCATAAAATGTGTCAAATGCCAAAAATCCTCTTTCAATGACAATTTTATCATTCCAGATAAAGTTTTCTAATCTATCCGGAGAGGTAAAATTGTCTTGTACAGAAGGTTTTTTATATTTTTAACAAATTGTAACGGAATTTAACATACTGTTTTTTAGTAAGGGTTAACAAAACTGAATATTAGCAGAATATTCATCATTTGTCAACGAAAATTTAATTTACGATGTTATTTAGATTTAGATAGGTGTTATCAAGGGGTTACATGGAATTTAAGAAAGGCCACGGGATTATATGGATTTCAAGTATTTATTAGGTAGTTATTTGGATTTTTTTTTCCTTATTTTATTTATGTGCATGCATTGTGCGGCTCATAAATTTAATTATTGGGATTGTAATTGCACCCCATTGTGCAAGATCAAGAGTAGTTGTTATATATTATATATATATATATATATATATATGAAAGTATTTGAATATATACACACCCATTTAATAAATAAATAATATATCTTCCATAGGTTTAAAATATATAAGAAGATAGGTGTAACAAAACAGTCAAAACTCATGAAACCATGACAACTAAAACCCCGGAGAAAAACTGTCTAAACAATCTTTCCATCGTATCTCGTTGCTTGTGCACTTTACAATTTAAAGATGATTTGGACATCTAGTCCGGTAACATAAAAATTGAATAATTTCATAACCTTAACCATCTAAACTGATACGGATAAAAAATTAACATCAATATCAACAAGTAATTAGAAGATGACATGTTTGATTAATTATTTTTTTTACTATAACTCTTTATAATTTTCTCATTTTTAAATTTAATAATTAGATTTATTAAATCAAGTCGAGAAAAATCATTTTGAGTCAGAATCATGAATCACTACATTTATGGTAGCATTTAAAAATGTGTCTAAACATTATTTTATTTTAAAAAAAAATAAAATAAAATGCAAACGTGTATGTTTTCAAAAGATAGACTTCAAAAAAATAATTGACATGATTCTTACATTTTTGGGGCTTTCCACGACCTTTAAAATCTACATCACAGTTTTAACTGTTTGAGTGAATCTAGGTACCCGAAAACATAACTCAATCCATCAGTACGTGTCCAGATGATATTTTATATCAATGGATTCTTACAGACATGACCGCCGTTAATTATTTGGAGACATTATATATCCATCAACTGATGGAAATCTCATTCCCAAATATGAATTAATATGAAAAAAAATTTATATCTTCAATTGCTTCGATTTCATAAATCGTCAAAAAAAAATCAAGCGATTCAGTTGAAACAAAATAGAAGATTGGATCAACAAAAATAAAGGTGTTTATTGTTCGTCGTTATCGTTTATATCTTCTATTAAAAAAATCGTAAAAAATCTTTTGATCAAATGTAAGGTTCTAAAGAAAAAAAAAACTGGGTTTACTTTGGTTTTTTTGACGAAACCGAAAGGGTTCTATTGACCTAAATTTCATTAGCAATTTTTTTTTTGGAAACCTAAGAATTTGAATGTTAATTTTGGCTCATCGAAAAAAAAGAGAATGATCAATTGATGAACGAGGAATGGGGGTGATTTGATTTGCGCGTGTGAAATTCAGGGGTTTTTATGTGAGCATTTTTTGTTTTTATTTTTTACCTTTTTTTTTAAATTAACAAGTTATCCAATAAAATTATGACATCTCATGGGATTTATGAATAGAGCTTATAAGTTGGGGCATGAGTATCATCACGGAAGAAAAAAAAAAGAAAGGAGAAAGAGTTCCATGCATGACCAACCTGGATATATTTAACATGGAATTCATATGTTAAAAAAAAAAAAAGACAATCTGTCAAAATAATAAAACATGCTACAGACTTCTTAGTACTTCTAGATCTTCCAATTATTGCTGAGATTTTCAATTGATATGATTCTTACGTGTTTGGGGCTTCCCACGACCTTTAAAATCTACATCACAGTTTTTACTGTTTGAGTGAATCTAGGTACCAGAAAACATAAAACAACTTAATATGTTCATATATTAAAATTCAATCCCCAACCGTGTCCAGGAAATTGTCATATCCCTAGATTCACTCAAACAGTCATGCATGGAACTCAACTTAATATATTAAGATTCACTCAACTTAATATATATTTTTTCCTTAATATGTTCATATATTAAAATTCAATCCCCAACCTCCACTTTTTTTTTTAACATATGAATTCCATATTAAATATATATATCCAGGTTGGTCATGCATGGAACTCTTTCTCCTTTTTTTTTTTTTTTTCTTCCATGATGATACTCATGGTCCAATTAAATATATATTAAATTTATGAGCCGCACAATGCATGCACATAAATAAAATAAGGAAAAAATCCAAATAACTACTTGTAAAATACTTGAAATCCATATAACCCCGTGGCCTTTCTTAAATTGCATGTAACCCCTTGATAACACCTATCTAAATCTAAATAACATTGTAAATTAAATTTCCGTTGACAAATGATGAATATTCTGTTAATATTCCGTATTGTTGACCCTTACTAAAAAACAGTATGTTAAATTCCGTTACAATTTGTTAAAAATATAGAAAACCTTCTGTACAAGACAATTTTACCTCTCCGGATAGATTAGAAAACTTTATCTGGAGTGATAAAATCGTCATTGAAAGAGGATTTTTGGCATTTGACACATTTTATGAGTTTTTTGTATACTATGTTTTCAACCAGCGTTAATAAGACATAACATTAATAGAATAATACTAATTTACCAACGAAAATTTAACTCGGAGGGTTATTTGTATTTACATATGTGTTTTCAGAGGTTACATGGACTTTAGGAAAAGTCAGGGTGTTAAACGAATTTAAGACAATTTAAAGGGGTTATTTGGATTTTAATGTCAATACATTTGAATGATAATATCATTGAATTCTAGGCCATAATTATAAATTAAATTCATAGAAATATATGGTTTTTTTTTACTGTAAAATGTCCTATCATTTGCCTACGTGCTAATTAAGATGGTTGATGATGTAAGTTTTTGAATCAAAGTAATTGGTGGTGTTCCATGTAAACATTCATCACGCTTTTCAATTACTCACCATTTATTCAATTACTCAGCATGCTTAGAATGCTTTTGGTTGTTTTTGGCCTCTATTGAGCAAAGCATCCTTTTTTTTACATTTTATTACACTGTGATCATAGATCAAAAATCAGGAGAACAAAGCTTCCTAATTACGAGTGTTTCTTTTTTTTTTTTTTTTTTTATGGATATCGTGTGATGATGACATATGGAAATGCCTATAAATACCACACCCACATTGAATGATGATCTTCAATTCAATCACTGAAGACTATTAGAGTGAGAGGTTAAACTAAATTGCTATGAGTGCCATGGCTGCTTCAGTCCTACTACAACAACCAGTACTCAAAGGAAAAGTGGAGGTTGTTCGCAAATCTACACACTATGAACCAAGTTATTGGGGTGACTTCTTCATTCGGCTCTCCCCGGTACGTGATTAAATTCTTCACTTTCATCATCATCATTGTTTAGTGTACATTGATTACATGTTTTACAATATATTTAACTGATGATATTGTTTCAATTCGTGCAGGAGATTGATTCATCAGTCGAAAAGAGAGTAGAGGAATTGAAGAGAGAAGTGAAGAAGATGATGCGACATGCCAATGAACCCCTCCAAAAGATGACTTTGGTTGATGCAATCCAACGCCTTGCTTTGGGTTATGACTTTGAGCAAGAGATTGATGTAGCTCTGAAACAAATCAATGATAATGCTTGTATTGGTGATGATCTGCACGCATTCGCCCTCCGGTTTCGCCTACTGAGGCAATGGGGCTATAACACCCCATCTGGTGAGCGATAAAGAATCCGATCTATGTTAAAAATTATTATAAATGTATAATTGAAAAGAGAAGAAACCATGAATACTTATTCATCAAAATATGATTATGCCGCTCAATCATGCTTAATATATTAGAACCTAATTAAGATTGATACATGAAGTTGTTTAACATGAAAAATTTATACTCACATGATGTCAATCAGTTATTGTCTAATTACAATGATATTAAATCAGCTTATTGAAAGACTTTAATGATGGGTTTGATCAAAATCCACAAAGTTAGTTGTATAATAAAAATAGATCTAGAAGATCTCAACGAAACACTTCACAATATTAAATTTCCTGGGATTCTAAGATCGTTCTCATTTTTTGTTGTCAGCTGCTATATCAGTAATTTCATCTTGAACCTTTTCTGGTAATCCAATCTCCCCAAGTATGCATTGATCACCCGTCCTACATCACAATATGTTCTATATATGTAGTAACTTATCAATTTCATACAAGGCTCAATTAGATCAAATGTTGAAACAGATGGATTCAAGAAGTTCACAAACGAGCATGATAAGTTCAATGAGAGCTTGAGCGGTGATGCAAGGGGTTTGTTGAGTCTCTATGAGGCAGCTCACCTTGGATTGCCTGGAGAGGATATACTCGATGAGGCCATTGCTTTTACAATGCACCACCTACCATTGATTAAGAATAATAATAAGGTAAGTGTTTCGTTAGCAATGGATATAGACAGAGCATTGTATATGCCACTCCGCAACGGAATGGCAAGGCTCCTAGCAAGGCAATACATTTCCATATATGAGAAAGATGAGCAGCGGAACGATGCGCTGCTAGAGCTCGCAAAGCTGGATTACAATCGGGTGCAGAGGCTGCTCCAGAAGGAACTCAAGAACATCTCATTGTAAGTTACAATGGTTAACTAATGGCTAGTTTGACGTTCATTCTCCTTTTATTAGAACATAAAAAAAAATTCTATTTGGAATCCTCCATTTTTGTATTGACTCCCAGGTATCTTAGATAATTTTTTTTTATGGAATCTACCAAAACTAGCATACTGAGAAAAAGAAATTCTTTTTTAGGACCTGAGTTATAAAACTGGTCATAAAACTGATTAAAAGCAAGTAGAATTAGTTTCTATATATATCACTGTAAGTTACAATGGTAAACTAATGGCTAGTTTGATGTTCATTCTCCTTTCATTAGAACATCCAAAAAACTTTGAAAGAATAGATTACCACAATATACTTACTACCTTCTACTTTCATGGAAATCAACATAAGGTCGATGTGTCAAATTAAATAACCCTTCCTATGAATTTTCAGCTTTAAATTTTCTTGTCAATCACTAACCTGCTATATCTGGGTCTCTCAACTTACTTATCAACCCCGTAAAAATAATGTTCCATAGGCTTATAGGCAGTTGTTATCGTATTTTTACATGCTTTATTTCTTAAAAGTGTATACTATATGATTATAATCATATGTTTACATAAAAATTAAAATATATAATTTTTTATAAAAAAAAATACAAATAATTCATCTAATAAAGCATATATTTGATTGTACAAAACCACGTTAGAGAGTGTATAAGATTGTCTTATAACACCAACTTTTTCATGGTGGTTGCCTCCTGTTATAGGTGGTGGAAGGAATTGGCGCTGATCGAGAAGCTAAAGTTCGCTAGGGATAGATTGGTGGAATGTTATTATTGGGCTTTGGGTGTGTCTCCTGAGCCAAATCAATCTCGACCCAGGAGGGTGTACGCAAAGATTATAGTTCTGACTTCAGTGATGGATGACATGCATGATCATTATGGTACACTCGAGGAACTCATACCATTCAATGATGTGATCCAAAGGTCAGATATATGTTCTTAATTGCTTGTCTCTCAAATTTAATTATTATAAGTAGGCACTAATATTTTAAACCCAAAACTTTGTAATTAATTGCAAATTAAATATATGGCCAACCCCAATTTGTCATAATTGAATCACTCTCAAATTGTCCCCACTTGTCTAAACTTATTGTACAACATGTTTCATATATATGTATAGGTGGGATATGGAGGCCATGAAACAACTCCCAGACTACATGCAGATCTTTATTCATGCATTGGCAGATACTTTCGAAGAATTTGAAAAAGATCTATCATCAGAAGGGAACTCCTACCGTGTCGATTATCTCAAGAAAGCGGTACACTTTTTCTTTTCTTTGTTTTTCTTTCATTTCTTTAATTTATTTTTTGACATAGAAAAATTAAACAAGAATGATTTTGGAGACATGCAAACACAGATGAAAGATCTGTCAAGATTGTACCTACAAGAAGCGAAATGGGGTGCGGAGCGATATGCTCCAACATTCGAAGAGCATTTGAGTGTTACTGTTCAGAGTAGTGGTTACCCAATGCTACACTGTGCCACTCTTGTTGGGTTGGAGGATATTAATTTAACAAAAGAAGTCTATGATTGGGTGATAACTGTACCAAAGCTCCTCCATTTTACTGCACTGCACAGCCGACTCATGGACGATATTGCTGACGTGGAGCAAGACAAGGTAGTTGCAAAATCATACTTAAAAGGTTAATTATTATTGTTGGGTTTTTTTGATTCACAATGTATTATATTTACATGTCTTCTCTTTTGTTTATGTTCTCTATTCTCTATCAAAACAATTTACAATCATCCACATTATATTGTATATATCAAAGATAAGACAAGAGGAGGGCCAAGTGATTTCAACTGTGCAATGCTACGTGTTGGAGAAGGGCATCTCAGAAGAGGAAGCCTGCCTTGATTTGAAGAAGTTGATGAAAGAATGCAGTAAAATCATCAATGAAGAGCTTCTCAAACCATCTTCCATTCCCATTGAGGCCCGCAAGCCCGCTCTTACTCTGAAATGCATGGCAGAAGTCATTTACAGAGTTCACAATTCATACAATGAACCATCTAGTGAGATGAAAGATAATATATCCACACTGCTTGTTAATCAGGTGCCCATTATTTGAATGGGGGGCCTAATATCCAAAGCTTCATAATAAATGCCAAGGGAGAGGCAGCTTAATTAGTTGAATGTGTGATGAACGCAATAAAGTTGTACTTTATATTATCATTTATTTTTGCTTAAGTTTGGTTTAAATGAATGCATTTCTATGAGATCGAGCTTTTCAAAATATTGTACCTATGCATTGGTATACCAGATAATTTATTGTGCACACCAAACTTCCATGTGTGTGTGTGTGTGAGTGGACTAATGTGACTTGGTTATACTGTTTTGTGTCTCTCCATAATTTCCACAAAAGGAATTTTTAAAGTAGAAAGAATATGAGATAATACATCTAATTCGTTGGAGATGATCCATCAAGAAAACATGAGCAACATCAACTTATTTGTAAGATATTTTTATACTAAAAACTAAAACAATTTTTTATTTTTATTTACTTCCTTTACTTTTTAAAAAGCATAAATTTTATATTAAAAGCTGAAATACACTTTGTTTGTGCTTTTTTATTCCTACAAAAACAAAAGCGTATTCAAACGTGTTTTCAAATATCATAAAATCAAACTCACATAGAGTTTCTTTACTGCTCTCAACCTAACCTCTATATATAAATGTTAAAAATGTCTTCATTTACAAATTTTCTCTAAATGACTAAATAAATTGTATGTAAATAAATCATATTTACATGATTAGAACACGGAACACGTAGCATTGGACAGTTGAAATCACCCTCCCCTCCTCTTGTTTTATATATCTTTCCATACAATGCAGGCTAATTTCATAATGTTAGAAGTTGAAAAGGATGGTTTTATTTTATTTTATTTCATTTTTTGATAGAACATACATAAACAAAAGAACTGAAAAACAATACAATAAAATTGGTAAACAATGGTAGAAAATATCGGCGCTAAAACAGTATAATTACGTCGCTATATCTTATAGAGGCATATGCTACACTTATCTAAAGTGCCACTAAATAAGGGTATGACATATCTAGCGGCACAACAAAATTTTCTGAAACTGTCACTATAAACAAAAATGATAAATGTTTATTGCCCCATAAATCTGCCGCTAAATAAAAATCAAAACTGCCAAAACATCAATTTAATATAGATCATTACTCATTTGTTTATTGCCGCTAAATCAAAACTGCCGCTAAATGTTTATTGCCTCATTTGTTTCCGCCGCTATAGAATCATAAAATGCAGAAGAAAACAAAAAAGAGTTTTGTTTGCCTCCAAAAGTGAAAATATGGCCACTATAAATCAGTTAAACATGTTTTATGGCATTTTTTCATTGCTGCTAAAAAGTTTGAAACTATCATTGTCCACTTTTCTTAATGAAATCAATTGATTCTCTGTAGCATTGCAATATAAAAAATAATAAATAGATAATATGCCACCACAAATGAACATATAACAAGAAACATTATTGTAAAAATTCATACATTAATTGAACACTTAGCTTGAACCCAATTAATGTACTTAGCATCATCCAAAAATCACAAGTATGTGTGAAAATCATAAAGGATTTTTGTGACATCCAATTATGAGATCATGTCACATAGATAGAAAAAAATTTCTTAAATTATGCATGCATTCATGATTTTATAAATATCATGTAAATTAAAATAGAGATATTTTTTACTGTGATGATTTTTTATCACTTGCTTTACATTTTCTCATTGGGTGTCAAAGATATACTTTGTGGTTTTCACAAAGGATCTGAACACCAAAGGGAATCACCATAGTCTATGAAACAAAGTAAGCGAGGGCAGAGCGGACAAATCTCAGGTTATAAATATAAGGTATGGTTACTCTGTCATGATAAAAGTATGGCTTCTGTCATCCATGGGTTAGTTTGGGAAGTGGGTAAGATTTTAAGGATAAGTTATCCTAATACTAAGAGATAAAAAGTCCATCAATTTTGTTTTTTTTCACATTTATCAAAATGGAACATAAAGTGGGAATAAATGTTATTCCAGCGTTTAGGTGGAACAAAAAGTCCTTATTTTCATTTCAAAATCAAAACAACTATCTACACTTTATCCCGCTTATTTTTTATACTAAACTAGATTGTGCATTCTACAATGCACTATCATAGTACATATTACACTATTGCAGTGTATATGTGATTGGAAAACTATTTCTACACTAAAAACAGGGCTCCAAAACAGATTGATTGTATCAGCGCTTCATGGGATATATTCAAGTACTAGACAGGGAGCTAGCCTTGGGATTCCTTTATATATTCAAGTACTGAATGGGGAGTCAGCCTAGGGCTTCGTGGATAAAATGCATATGATCCAAATGATAAAAGTGGGACTAAAAAATGGTTGAGTGCATCAGAGCCCATCAATGAATCCATGTTATTAATTTAGAAAATGTTACACTGCACACAATCCATTTAACAATCCATAATATAGACCACATATGTTTTCATATTTTTTTAAAATCATATACCTTATCAAATGAGATTTAAATTTATAAAAAGTAAAATATATAATCTAATGGGTTGAATAGTATCAGTTATAAAAAAAATATGAAAAATTTCTAACATTAACGAGATATATATCTCATTACAGTGATTGAAGGGAGCTAAGGAGGCATCTGATTTGATGATCTGGTTGGGCAAGCCAGGCCTGGGCTTCACGGTTCGCATCGAATTCGACTGGTGGCATAACATGGCTGTGGAGGTGGAAGCTTTTCTGGTGGCCATGAATGGGGTCATTTGGGGGGCTAAAATTCCCCTCAAAGTGAAATGCTTCGTGTGGTTTGTGCTTCAGGACAGGTTGGTCACCATATTTGTTTTGTGCAAAATGGTGACCTATGGATTTGACAGTGTGTCCATTGTGTCTTGATGCCCTTGAATCGATACCTGGCATTTATTTTGCCAGTGTCCGACGACCATACACATCTTGACGATGATGGAAATCTTCACAGGGCAGTCACACCAATTCCAGACGATACAAGAGCATTGGGAAATTGCACGGAGGATGAAGGAAAAGGGAGACACGAGCAAGGTGGGGATAATTGATCTTTCGATCATCCCATTACGTTTATGGGCTATATGGCGGGAGCGAAATGAAGTGATTTTCAATGGCACGACTTTCTATTTTGAAAATATGTGAGACAAGGCTCTCCAATGGGGGGTGGACATGTCTAGGTTGAACTCAATTCGGTTGGGAGAGATGGTGTTCCGTATTTCGGAGTAGCGGGGATTGGATTGGCGGATTGGGTTAGAAACCTCTTCTAGTCAATCTGTGGATCTCTTTTTTCCTACTTGCCCCTTAGTTTTTGCTCTTCTTTTGTTGTACTCTCTCTTTCCTCTCACCTAATTTCAACCATTACCTATTTTAAACTTTTTTTGAATAGATATGACCAATGGCAGAGCCACCTTGGGACCAGGGTGCATAGAACTCCCCTTTTTTTTTATATATCTTTTAATTAGGGCTCATAGCCCATGTGCCTCTCCACTCAAAAGCAACGACAGGTCAACAACAGCAACAACTCGCCACAAGTCAAAAAAGAAAATATAAAAAAATAAAAACCACCCATGATGTGGATGGATCCATCGTCCACGAATGCCATCTCAAATCAGCCCTTCTTTTAATTAACATTCCCCCTCCCCTCCACATAAAACTAAAAAACATTCAATATCCATATCGCACTGCACAGAGGGACATTTCCTACTCCTTGGCGTCCCTATCCAGAGCATTTTAAAAAAAGGAAATTTTTTTTTTTTTTATCTCAATTGTTCTTAATATCAATTCTCAACTCTAAAAAATCACTAAGTTTTACTTTTTGTTCTATTAACTGTCTACCCACAATCAAAAATTAACAATTCTCTCCTCTCCTCCATCAACACTTCGAAGGTATATAATTTTTCTCTTTTACTTTATTGTTATTTTTACTAATTTATTTAAAATTTATAATATTTGTGTAAATATCTAAAATAATCAAATATAATATTTGTTATTTTTAGGGATTCCTTGTCTTAAGTTTTGAATTTGGAGAAGAAAGAAGCGATAAGATTAAGTTTGACGACAATCAGTAAAATTTTCATCAATTTAAATTTGAATGAAAAATATCATTTAGTTTCTTATTCTTAATGATGCTAATCTATGTTTCATAATTTAAGAGATTATGTTTTTATGGATTCTAAGAAAATGTTTGAAAAAGTAAATATATTTTTATATTTATTTACATGATCATTAAATTCATTATCTTTTATTTTTCTTGATAATCAGCTGGAGTTCTGTCAGGCTGAAGTCTTTGCTCTCCCCTGACATCCAACGATTAGTTGATGCATTTCAGGTGGCAGTTTCAGAGCCTGCCAAATTATCCTACATAGTTAAATGGTCCCCCTCATTACCATCCTGGGTCAAATCAAACTCGGATGGTTCTCATGCTGAAGACCGAGGTGGTTATGGCGCTCTCTTAAGGGATACTTCCTCGAATTTCATAGTTGGTATTGCTGGTCGGTCCCCATGGCCCTCTATCAATCTCCTTGAACTTCAAGGAATAGTGGCTGGTCTTTTCCTAGGCATCCAACGAGAATACAAGAATATACAGTTTGAAACAGATTCCACAATGGCAATGGCTTGGATAAAGGGCAAGGGTACTCTCCCATGGTCAGCAATCAGGTTGATGAGGAAATTCTCCCAAGATATTCAGCTATTGGACGAATAGAAAATATCCCACATCTACCGTGAAGGAAACAGCCAAGCAGATGTCCTTGCCTCTCGTCGCCAGACAATGGGGGAACAGCTCTATCTCTCTCATCAATTATGGGGGGATCTTGAAGATACTTTGCTCTCAGATAGAACTGGAACTCTTTATCTGTAGAGCAAGTAGCTGGTCTTAAATATTTAGAGTTTAGACCTGGAATTATCTTTAGAGTTCAAGCTCCTTTTTGTTCTCAGCGTTATTGTCTTCAAACTTTCATATCAGATGTAACTTTTTGTTCTACTCCTGTAATATGTTGGCAAGTGCATTAAGGTGGAAGAATGGGGTATATAGGATGCAGGGTGACTCGGCTCACCTTTCCCTCGCTCTCTTCCCCTCCCCTTTCCCTTATTAACCTGCTAACTTTTGTACATTTTGTAAATTCTCATAGCAATACAAAATTCTCAATTACCAATAAAAAAAAATGCAAACACATTTTGAGATTAAAAGCGTATAAAAATACAATCATTTACCTAAGCAAATAGAAAAACAAAATAAAATACACACGCGAATTGAGCTTTGGTTAACTCGATCAGTAAGCACCTCCCCTCTCCTTGAAAGAGATCAACGGATAAAATCATAGGGAACACCATTCTTAAAAAAAAAAAAATACAACTTTATATATTGTTTCATCAAACAACTAAAATAAAATAAAATTCAACTTTGGATATTAGCCACTACCCATTCAAATAATGGGCACTTGATTAACTAGCAGTGAGTATATATTATCTTTCATCTCACCAGATGGTTCATTGTATGAATTGTGATCTTTGTAAATGACTTCCATCATGCATGCCAGATTAAGGGCGGGCTTTCGGGCCTCAATGGGAATGGAATATGGTTTGAGAAGCTCTTCATTTATGGTTTTCCTGGATTCTTTTATCATCTTCTGCAAATCAAGGCAGGCTTCCTCTTCTGAGATGCCCTTCTCCAACACGTAGCATTGGACACTTGAAATCACCTCCTCTTGTTTTATCTTCCATACAATATAATGTGGTCATTTTCATGATGTTAGAATTTAGGGAAGATATGATAAAAACAGAAACAGAAGAGAAGACATGTACGTAATTTTACGTGGTTCAAAACCCAATTAGATCCGATTGGTTAATTAAAACTTCACCTCAGTTTGAATTTCAATTCCATTTATTTTTATAACAGAATTATTGAAAAATCAGTAAATATTAATCAACCCGCCAATTGGACGAAAGGTTTTTGAAACCGGTTTTGGGTTGATTAAACCGATTGGTTTTTATTCACAAAAATTATGATTAATTATTTGTTAAAATATTAAATCCAATAAAAATTTATGTTTTACATGAAAAAATTTATTGTATGATGTTAAGAAAGAATTTATAAAGTATTAAGATTTAATTTTTTTTAATTATGCAAAGAATTTTTTAATATTTTTTATTTTTAATAAATTAATTTATTTAGTATCGATAACTAAAATATTTATTATATCATAATAATGTTACAATTCAAATTTAATTAATCCAACGGTGGAACAAGTAACCTCGTTCATTTTTCCAAATCAATGAACAATATGGTTTTTTAAAACATTTGAATTTTTGTTTCTCAAAATCAAAATAGAAACATGTAAAAGAGATCCAAAGGATCCAAACATGAATCAAAATTTGATTACTTATTTTAAACTAAAATCATATAAACACACAAAAGTTTTTTGATAAAATCAAATATTTAAAAAGTCATCATTTAAATAAAAAAAATTATAGATAAAAAGCCCAACAATAACCACTACGTATGATTTTGCAACTACCTTGTCTCGCTCCAAGTCAACAATATCATCCATGAGTCGGCTAAGCAGTGCAGTAGATTGGAGGATCTGTGGTACACTTATCACCCAATCATAGACTTCTTTTGTTAAATTAATGTCTTCCAACCCAACAAGAGTAGCACAGTGTAACATTGGGTAGCCACTGCTCAGAAGGCTAACACTCAAATGCTCTTCAAATGTTGGAACATATCGCTCTACACCCCATATCGCTTCTTGTAGGTACACTCTAGACAAATCTTTCATCTGCATTTGCATATGGGCGTTGTTATACTCAGTTTTTTTGTAATACAAATACAATCATATATACTTTGGGTCTATATACCTCATTAAAAAATTTATGTGTATTTTAAGTAAGAATGCCAAAAAAAGGAAGAGTGTACCGCTTTCTTGAGATAATCGATGCGATAGGAGTTCCGTTCTGATGATAGATCTTTTTCAAATTCTTCATATGTGTCTGCTAATGCATGAATAAAGATCTGCATGTAATCTGGAAGTTGTTTCATGGCCTCCATATCCCACCTATGAAACATGTTTGTACAATAAATTTAGACAAGTGGGGACAATTTGAGAGAGATCCAATTACGACAAATTGGGGTTGGACCTTATAATTGAATGCATGATTGATAACAAAATTTGCAACTATAAAGTTTCTGGTTTAAATCTTAATGCTTACTTATCAAAAATAAATAAATTTGAGAGAGAACCAATTAAGAACATGTATATGACCTTGGGGCTGTAAAAAGGAATCCAATCAAAAAAACATATATTTGACCTTTGGATCACATCGTTGAATGGTATGAGTTCTTTTATTGTGCCATAACGATCATATATGTCATCCATCACCGAAGCTAGGGCTATGATCTTTGCGAATACCCTCCTGGATCGAGATTGATGTGGCTTAGGACAGACTCCCAAAGCCCAAAAATAACATTCCACCAATCTATCCCTAGCGAACCTTAGCTTCTCGATGAGTGCCAATTCCTTCCACCACCTACAACATGAGGCAACCGGCCACCAAGAAAAAGGTGGTGTTATAAAATAATCTTATATGCACTCCCCTAACATGATTTTGTCTAATGAAATATATGTTTTATTAGATAAAACATTTGATTTTTTTAAATTTTTTTTATAAAAGATTACAGTATAACAAAATAAGATTTTGATGACAAACAAAACCATCACCGAAACCCTTGTGTCTATCACAGAAAACCTACTGTGACACTCGGTCGTCTGTCACGGTTGAACTGGTCACCTTAGATTTATGTGACGGTCAAAGCATATCGGTCACCATACGTGGCATATGGTGATAGACACAAATATAATTATAAAGAATATACTTTTAAAAAATAAAATAGATGGTAAAAAGACTGCATGTAAGCCTTGTAACATTGGTTTAATTTATAGGATATAGACCCATAGATCAGTGATTTATAAGAGAATTTACAACTAAAAGATCATCGGAAAGAATAATCTAACACATCGAACATTGGGTGATGTTGATTTACTATAAAGTGGTGATCTAGTATTTGGAATTTCTTGACTTCCGTCTTCCAGTTTTAATAAAATTTGGGATACTCCCACCATTGGTAGAAAAGAAAAACAATGTTAACTAGTCTTCCATTGACACATGCAGAAACTAATTTTACTTGCTTTTGATTAATTTTAGTTAACCATTGCAACTTACAATGAGATGGTCTTGAGTTCCTTCTGGAGCATCCTCTGCACCCGGTTGTAATCAAGCTTCGCGAGCTCTAAGAGCGTATCATTCCGCTGATCATCTTTCTCATATATGGAAATGTATTGCCTCGCTTGGAGCTTCTCCATTCCCTTGCGGAGTGGGATATACAATGCTCGCTCTATATCCATTGCTAATGAAACACTTACTTTATTATTATTCTTAATCAATGGTAGGTGGTGCATTGTAAAAGCAATGGCCTCATCGAGTATATCCTCTCCAGGCAATCCAAGGTGAGCTGCCTCATATAGGCTCAACAAACCCCTTGCATCACTGCTCAAGCTCTCATTGAACTTACCATGCACGTTTGTGAACTTGTTGAATCCATCTGTTTCAGCATTTGATATAATTGAACTTTGCGTGAAATTGATGAGTTAGTTACTACATATATCTATAGAAAATATTGTGAGATGTAGGACATGTGGCTGATGTTTTCTCGGGGGATTTAACGACCATAAGAGGTACAAGATGAAAATTATAAACATAGCAGGTGGAAGTAATAAATGATGATGATCTCATAATCCCACGAAATTTAACATTGTGAAATATTTCATGGAGATCTTGTAGATCTGTTATAATTATACAATTAACTTTGCAAATTTTGACCAAATCATTCATTAAAGTCTTTAAATAAACTAATTTACTATTCATGGTAATTATTCACATGAATGTTTCCCTTTCTCAAAACAAACAATCGATTGACATGCCTTTCTAGGACCTCCTAATAGTGTCCAGTCACGTCCATATAATTTTTTCATTTTAGTAATTTCATCTATCTAGCTTAATTAGGTTCATATTTTTTATCAATAGTATTCAATGTTTCTTCTCTTTTCAATTATATATGCATTTATAATAATTTTTAACATATATCATATTCTTCATCACTCACCAGATGGAGTTTTATAGCCCCATTGCCTCAGTAGACGAAACCGGAGGGCGAATGCATGCAAATCATCATAAATACAAGCATTATCATTGATTTGTTTGAGAGCTTTATCGATCTCTTCCTCAAAGTCATAACCCAAACCAAGGCGTTGGATTGCATCAACCAAATTCATCTTTTGGAGGGGTTCGTCGGCACATCGCATCACCTCTTTCACTTCTTTCTTTAGTTCTTCTACTCTCTTTTCGATTGATGAATCAATCTCCTGCACAAATACAATATCATCAGATAAATATATTGTAAAATATGTAATCAATATACAGTACTAAACAATGATGATGATGATGAAAGTGTAGAATTTAATCACGTACCGGGGAGAGCCGAATGAAGAAGTCACCCCAATAACTTGGTTCATAGGGTAAATATTTGCGAACAACCTCCTCCTTTCCTTTCAGTGGGTGTTGTAGGACCGAAGCCATGGCACTCTTAATTAGCAGTTAGTCTAATCTCACTTTAATAGTCCTTGCTGGTTGAAGATCATCATTCAATGTGGGTGAGATATTTATAGGCATTTCCATATCTTCATAAGAAAGCATCACGAAAATGCATGAAATGCATGGTCGACCCTGGGCATAGATAACAAAATAATGAGTATAGAAATGTCATGTCAATCAAAAAGGAACATTAGATGCAACCATATCACATGTTTGTAATTATTATTAATTATATATTGTTGCTTATGCTTTCTTCCAATCTCCAAATGCACGTAAAGACACGCGCGGACACTACATCAAGAATAAAAACTACAGGGAACCTACCACTTCTATCAATTAATGTAGATGAATGAAGGACTGATGCTTCATGAGTTTTAATTTTACTATTAATTAATTACAAGCAAAGTCTGAACAACCTACTTTCCTTTTCTTCTCCTTGGTCATGCTTTGCATGAGCAGTTAAGAAATCCATTTGAATTTTATTTAAGGGGTTTGTCCTGGTTAACCACATTCATTGCTCACTTTTTAGACAACATAACAAATTAATTATGATATGGTTAAAAAGAATAAAAGATTTTTTTAAAGGGTTTTGTTAACGAGTGCCCTGAGGGCACTGGTTAACCCGTATTTATTGTTATCTTTTTAGGTAACCCAATAAATCTAATTATGATATGAAATAATAAATTAAATTTTAAAAAAAATACCAACAATACCCCTAATAAATTCACCAACTTTTTTCTTCTCTTCCATACCCAATTTTTCCTCTCATATCCAAATTTTTGTATTAAATGAACATTTGTTTTTACATGTATTTCTTATAATTTAATTTTTATTTACAATACCACTCCACTATAATGAAAAACATAAAATTTCAACATCTACTTTATAAACAAAATTACAAAACACATCTCTTTTTTCATTATCACGAATCTGTCTACACCGATTTGATGTGAAGCATCGGTCAGAGCCAGAAACATGCAAGACCATTTATTTGTAATATATTGAAATAAATTCAAATGACAAAAAAATAATAAAGAATGGAAGTGCATATAAAATATTAAAAATAAAATATTAAATCAAACAAAGAATAAAAATTAAATATCTTATATACCGCACAAAAAATATCTTCACATAAGCAACACTAAATTAAGTATTATAATCATATCAGATAAGAATAAAAATAAAAGAAATGTACATTTTTACATTTTCAAATGAAACTTTTTTGGGATAAGAGGAATAAATTTGGTTATGGGAGGGAAAAATTGGATATGGGAGGGAAGAAAAAAAAATGTGGTGAATTTATTAAGGGTATTGTTGGTGATTTAAAAAATCTTTTAATTTATTGATTTTTATCATAATTAAATTTGTTAGGTTGCCTAAAACGTTAACAATAAATGCAGGTTAACAAGTGTTCTGGTGTTATTGGTATTTTAAAAATGTCTTTGAATGAGAAACGAAAATTTTACAAATGCTTGAAGGACATTAAAGTACCTGATAGTTATTCATCAAACATCTCAAGATGCATTCAAGTCAAACAAGGCAAAATCTCGGGATTGAAGAGTCATGATTGTCATGTTCTTATGCAACAATTTCTCCCGCTTGCAATACGTGGACTTCTGCCGAAGCAAGTTTGTTCATCTTTGATTGAGTTGTCGACATTTTTTAAGCAACTATGTTCTAAGGTGTTGAGAGTTGTGGAGTTGGAGCAACTTCAAGCTCGTATTTCTATAACATTGTGTAAATTGGAGATGATATTTCCACCGTCATTTTTTGATGTTATGGTACATTTACCTGTTCATCTGGCAGAGGAGGCCAAGTTAGCCGGACCGGTGCAATACCGATGGATGTATCCAATTGAGAGGTTATTATATTACTCTGCCTTTTTTATATAAATTTATTTGAGAAATATATATCATTGTTTTATTGACGTATAGAAAATTTAATATAGGTACCTACACAGACTCAAGTCCTATGTTCGGAATAAAAATTATCCAGAGGGTTCTATTGCAGAGGGATATCTCTCAGAAGAATCTTTAATCTTTTGCACAAGGTATTTACATGGGGTAGAGACAAGGTTGAATCGACTCGATCGAAATAATGATGATGACATTGATGAATCACGAAAAAAGTTGTCAATTTTCAATGGATCTGGTCGTGGTTTAGGAAAGACTACTCCACGCTTGTTGACTAGAGAAGAGTTGGAACAAGTTCGTCTATATGTGTTAAACAATTGTGATGAAGTAATTCCATTCATTCAGTAAGTACTTATCCATTATAATCCACTTTTCAAAGTTATATGTTACAATATAGTTCTGATTAAATTTTAATATATTTGTAGGGAGCACAAACAAATCATCAAGGAGACTTATAGACATTTGAGTGCTAGGGAAATAGACCGAAATCACATCAAAGAGTTTAGTGGGTGGTTTCAAACTCGTGTAAGAGTTTATTTGGAAATTTTCAAAAGTTAGTAAGCAGGTATAAATAGTTTTTAATGTTTGTATACTGATATATGTATATCTATATGTATAGGTTTCCAAAATGCAGCGCGATGATGATGGAATAAATGAGCAACTTGAATCATTAGCTTTTGGTCCTTCTCAAACTGTGAAGACTGTTATGGGATATATTGTCAATGGCTTTAGATTTCACACAAAAGCTAGAGAAAAAAAAAGAAAAACACAAAATAGTGGAGTTTTTGTAACAGCGGAAGTATCCAGTTTTGCTAGCTCAAGAGACAACAATCCGACAACAGGAAATGTTGTGTACTATGGCATATTAGAAGACATCGTCGAACTGCAATATCTTGGTGGGAACAAGATCGTTCTTTTCAGATGTGTTTGGTGGGATATATTAAGTCGTTCAGGAATAAAAGAGGATGAATATGGATTCACATGCATAAATTTTTCACGGACTTTAAATACCAATGAGCCATATATCCTTGCACATCAAGCTCAACAAGTTTTTTATGTCCAAAACATAAATGATGAAAATTGGTATGTTCCAATTAAGACTCAACCTCGGAACGCATATGCTATGGATGTAGAAGATGAAGCATTTCAGTCGAGTGAAACAGAGATGCTCCAAGAGTCTAATGTTGATGATATTGTATCTTGGAATAGGGAAGACATTGCAGGAGAATTTGTTGATGCATAATTTTTTTATGGGTTAAAGACATCTAAGTCCCTACAAACATGGAAAAACCCATATAAATCCCTGTTAAAGTTGGGATAGACGTACGAGTCCCTGTAAACGTTAAAAAACCCAATTATCATCCCTGAGTTAAATTTTCATCCAAACTTAACGGAATATTCCTAGTATATTCCATCACATATAATTGTGTAGACATTGAAGTCCCTATAAACAGTCATAAAGACAAATTAGTCCCTGAAAAAGACAAAATTACCCCTGAAATACTTTTACATTAAATTGTATACATATTACAGTCCCTATAAACAATCATAAAGACATATTAGTCCCTACAAAAGACAAAATTGCCCCTGAAAGACTTTTACATTAAATTGTGTACACATTATAGTCCCTATAAACAATCGTAAAGACAAATTAGTCCCTTTAAAAGACAAAAATGTCCCTGAAGGATTTTTACATTTAATTGTGTAGATAACTATTTCGTTTGGTTTCTCCTTTCTGTCATCCTAGATTGTTTTTGGGTTCAAAGTAATGTCTAAATTGGAGTGTTAACAATCACATGCTACAAGCCTTAATCTTCTTCCTTAAACATTCTTTATTAGCTGTTATCTCTAATGCAAGCTGTTATTTGTATATTAGAGGATGGCACAAGCAATGCCACTTCATTTATAAACAATCATAAATAAAAATAATATAATTTATTTTTTTATTTTTTTATCTTCTATCCCATCACTCACACTCCACTTAAAGATCTCAATTTAGATGTAAAAAAATGGACAACTGTAAGACCAGTAATATATATTTTTGCATTAAAAAATAATCTACATATCTAATAGTGATGAAAAGTAAAACATTGATCAACAGCGATCATAGATGGATAGCATAACTTAACAGTAATCAAAAGTTTGGTGTACATTAAAACATAACCGATAACTAGTGTTGAAAAGTTTTAATAGCAAAACATTACAATCGCCTGTCTTGAAAGTATCCTCTTCTAGCCCTCTGGGGTTGTCCTTCCATCCTTCCAGTGCTACTAATACTTGCCTGAGAATTGAATTCTTCACTACGCACAGGTGGATTAGGTGTTCCCACATCACTAACTTGTGGATGCCTCGAAGTATTACTTTGTCCTTCTCTGTAATACATTTGTAATCAAAATCATAATCATAGTGCATTCAAATAAATTGAAGTGCAAAGCGAAATTGAGATGTTAACCCATACACTTTTTACCTTTCTATGGAGGTAGATTGAACGCTAAACTCTGCAATCGGGTTTTTACATGAACTCCTATGATGTCCAAACCCTTTGCATCTTGTACATTTATGTCTTCTCTTCTTCTCGTTCGGGTCACGAATTCTCTTCTTCTTTGGTCGTCCTCTAGGCCGAATAGTCTTAGGAGGACCTACGATGAATGGGAGGTCCACTTTTTCCCACATGTCCTTACTTGGCATTGGTTTCACTGTATCAGCATAGGTGGCTCTAAATTTCTCTATGGAAAAATAAGTATCCACAAAATCTATCACATCCAACCCTCTGACTCTTGAAACGAATGCTGCAGATGAACTAGTGAACGTTGTAGGGATTGTGTTAATAACTGGGGGAGGTGTATCGGAGACGATAATGTAAAAGGTGATTTTCTTTGTTCTTGAATTCTCATCAAAGATCCCCAACAACTGTGCATCTCTTGTAACCTCCACATAATGCCTTGGCATAACACCAGGAAGTAAGTATGTGAAGATCATAGTTTCCCTAGCACTCTTTGAAATCTGACTTCTTATCTCGTCATGCAAGACCACCAAGGAGCACTCATCTCGATCTATTATTCTTGTGAATTGCTTGCCAAGAACATATTGTTGACCAAATTTTGATTTCACTTTTTTCCAATGCCCACCATGCATGAAGGTGACACGATACTTTGTATCATCATCCATCTTCTGTAATTCACAAGAATTACATAATTTCAATTAAATTAACATAAAAAAACAGACACAACAAAATAGAAAAAACATAAATATTTTAACCGGTAGAATGCATTCTTTTTACCTTTTTATTTGTAGGGAAGTAAAAAAAGTGACATGAGTTTATTAAAATTTCTATAACATTACTAATTAAAAAAGACTCAAATAATTCTACTTTACTAATATATTATCAAACTAAATAAAATACGGCAAACATCAAACTATTTTCATTCAACCTAAATAAGCCATGTGATTCACAACCACTCTGAAATTTTGTTTTGGAGTCTCTGACCTTCATTAAAACATATAGAAAAACCAATTAAACCATGCCCACGTGACAACCCATGCAACACCCTTTAAAGCCCCTAGCCTTTCCTAAATTTACCACCCAATGCCATTGATGTTTTCTTCAACCCATCGACCAAATATCAACCTGCAAGGCTACAACCCATTCAAAAACATATTCAACGGAAATATCAAACCCCACAGTCTCTACTATCCCTTCTAATGAATTTATCTTCAACCAAACATCATCCCACAAAAAAAAAAAAAAAAACAAGGGACGCCAATGATGAACGGTGAATGCTTACTGGACTTTCTCTGTCAGATCCACGACGCCGCGGGACGCCAAGCTAAAACGATGACAGGGTGGTTGTTGTGGACGATTCGACGAGGGATCGACAGCAACCCTTTTATTCTATTTTAATTTTAATTTTTGTTTAGACTCTCATGGAGGGTTAAAGGGGGCCGGATGAGAGAGATCAATGGGAGAGAAAAAGTTAGGGATACATTAGTCATTTTACTGTACAGGTTAGGGTTAACTAAGATAGGTTAGGTTAGGGTTAATTTCTGTTAATTGTAGGGATGTATATGGGTTTTTTAACGTTTACAGGGACTCGTACGTCTATCCTAATTTTAACAGGGACTAATATGGGTTTTTCCATGTTTGTAGGGATATAGATGTCTTTAACCCATATTATTTTGAAATTTTTGTGCTAATAAATTCATGATCAAGTTGTTGATGCTTTTATCATACATGTATGAATTTTTTGTGCTAATAAATTCATGATCAAGTTGCTGTTGATTCTTTTATTATACATGTATGAATTTTTTGTGCTAATAAATTTATGATCAAGTTGTTGATGCTTTTATTACACATGTGCTAATTTTTATGTTTGTTTTTCTCACTATCCATGATTCATTATTATGCTTTATACATTACATCTTAAAGTATTTGTGTATTTTGATTATTTTTTTATTATTTATAAAGTACATGGCATCTCGATCGAGATCTTCAAGACAGTCAACTAGATTGACACCGGAGAGAGCACATGATGTGGGTGATCATGCTTCCCCAGGGCAATCTGCTGGAGCTTCTAGTAGTATAGGTATGATTTTAAAGTTAGAAAAAATTTTGTTATTAAATATTGACTTGTACATGACATTAAATTTTAAGTGTGTTTGTGTGTGTTTGATGTTTCTTATAGGTTCTACTAGCGTGAGAAGGAGGGGCCCAACAAGGGGCATAATTTTACCACAGGGAGATAAATTGCACATTGATTGGAATGAACATGGGCAACCGACTAGCGATCGTTTTTCTACTTTGTTGGGAACGACTGTTAGAAATAGTCATGTCCCTTTACAATATAAAAAATGGGCTGATATACCTGCGTCAACAAAAGAACGATTGTGGAAGATAATTCAGGTGAAATCCATTAATTCAAACCCATTTATTTAACAGTTTCAATTATATTAATGGATGTATTTAATCCGACAACAATGCATTTCTTCTTCTTTTTTAGGAATCAGTTGATATAGGGGAGGAGAGGAAAAAATGGGTTCTCCAATCAATGGCATCCAAATACCGAGAGTGGAAAAATGATTTGAAAGAAAAATATTATAAGCCATTTGATACTGATGCTCAAAGATTGGCTAAACCTCCCCCTGGTATTTCTGATAGTGACTGGACTTGGCTTGTTCAATATTGGAGTAGTCCTGAGGCACAAGTAAGAATTTTATCTAGTAATTATAATTTTTTAAATTCTGTTATGATATTACTCTACTATTGATATTAATATTAACTTCATGTAGGAAATAGCTGTAAAAAATAGTCAAAATCGGAATAAACAAGTTATTAAACATTGTGGGGGGACAAAAAGTTTTGCTCGTTACAGAGAGGAGGTGACTATCTTCATTTTGTCTTATTTTCTAGTTATCTCTTTAATAATGTTTATCTATTAATTTATGTCGTGACAATAGATAAGATCAAGAACGGATGGCAGTGTACCTACATGAGCTAAGCTTTTTGCTCGTACCCATACCAAGAAAGATGGGTCTCCATCAGATCCAAAATCTGTTGAAATAATGGTATGTAATTATTGTATAAACTTAATAATGATTAAATTATATTCAAAGTAATATATGTTATCTTTTAACAGAATCGCTTTAGAGAAGTGGCATCGACACAGGAGTCTGGCTCCACTGTTAGTGATGACATATACACTTCCATTATGGGGCCAGAGAGACATGGACGAGTCCGCGGTTTTGGGTTAGGTCCAACGCCTACTTCAGTATTTGGATCATCATCGAGTCAATCACAAGGCAGTTATGTTGCAGTCTGTTCTCAACTTGAAGATATGCGTTCTGAAATGGAGAGCTTACGTGAAAGAGAGAGGTTGCGTGAACAAGAAATGCAAGAAATGAAGAGAACCATGGAGCAGATGCAGAAATATATGCATCAGATGATGCCTGACCCACACAATGAGGTACGATTTTTTAATTTTTCTTGCATTTATGACTATTCATTCTTGTACAAATTTATTATACGAAATACATAATCAGTTCACATTTCAAATTTAATATAATGATTCTAGTTTGTGATCAAATGTGGCATCCACTTGTATTTTGCATGATGATGGATTTTACTTGAACTTAGTTTACTCCCATCTGTCCTGGATTTTACTTGAACTTGGTTTGTGATTTGAATTTTCAAATGAGTTTACATGGTTTTATTATATGACAACTCAAGAGTTTTTATGAAGATAGAGACATTACGCCAACAAAAGTGAAGTGATTTAAAAATATGATGGTCAAAGTTAGTGAGATAGGAATGACAATAAAAATCATTTGGAAAAAGGTTTTGCTATTGTGTCTACTAAGTAATATGATAAAGTTGGATATATAGTAAATTGATAAATGTTTCACATAATATTTACGAATTTGGTTTATTGTTTTACTCTAATTTATTTATTCATAACCTAAAGATTGTATTTTTTTTTTTTTGCAGGACTCATGATGCAAGTTTTCATTCAACAATTGATGTGTTTGTTCTCATATCTTCACTTAAGTCCATATGTATATATTCTTTTAATTAATGATGACATTATCAATCAGGATTTGTTTTATTTAACTGCTTATCGAAATCAGGATTTGGTGAATGTCAATCGTGTAATTATATATTTGTGTCAAATATTATATATACAGGATTTTTTTTTTTGTCAATAAATAGAATGGAGGGTGGGAAAGGAAGGAAATAGCGACGGCCAATGACCGTCGCTATTATTGACAACAGATGGGATAAGGAATTAAAAATCCAATTTTGCAATATTAGCGACGGTCGTCGGCCGTCGCTAATAGTAATACCGACAGTCAAAGACCGTCGCTAATAGAAAAAATAATATAAACGTTGATAATATCAATAGCGACGGCTTTGGCCGTCGCTAAAACCCCGATTTCTTGTAGTGATATAAAAATGAAACACTCTTAAGGAAGCTTAATTTGCCTAATGGAGAACATAAACAGCGAAAATCATTCTAAGCATGCATAATTAATAAATGGCAGTTAATTGGAAAGCGTGATTAACGTTTACTTGGAACACCGATTACTTTGATTCAAAAGCTTACATCATCAACAACCTCTTGACATGTTACATATGAGTACGCAAATGATAGGATAATTTTACAGTATCCAATCCTTTTTGCATTGATTTTTTTCTTAAAATATATATTGAACCAATGGGATGTATTTTTAATATTCATATCTGTATGAATTGATTACTTAATATATATATAAAGATTAAGTAAAAGCTTTAAAATACTAAATTTCATACTTGATAATTACATAATGTTTTTAGAAAAATTTATATTTTTTTCAATAAATTTATATATTTTTAATAATAAATAATATATTTATAATGTTATGATAATAAAATAATGATTATTGATGCCTGACCCATTTATGTTTTCCATTCGATTCAGTTTTAAAACACTGGATAAAACAATATCAATTTTCACAAGTTTAATTTCACGATCACAAGTTTAACATAAAGGGTTAAAATAATTTTTTTATATGTTATATATATATATATATATATATATAAAAGTGAGCGTGTGTGTGTCTATATTTGGATTCTGGGAAAAAGCTAAAGCAACAATATATACATATAAGGGAGAGAGAGAGAGAGAGAGACTGTTGCTTCTGCTTTCTCCCAGTCTCCAAATATAGACACACACACACTCTATTATATAACATACAGGCATTCATAAAAGCAAAAGCAACAATATATATATCTTTGTATATATATACATAGAGTGTTGATACACACAATCCTTTTTTATAACTTATTTTGCAGTTCATACGTTATAATAACATAGTATATACTGCATTATCATAGTGTATACTGCACTATTATAGTATATACTGTAGTTCATTTTTTCATTTTTTCACAATGAAAAAAAATATATTAATGCATCTCAATATATACTTCATTTTATATAATAGCATGCATTTCAAAGGATTAGTGTATAATTTTATGAAGAAAAAAAAAATAGAATAAACTGTAATTAAGACTGCAATAGAGACTACGTGTATCTTTTTTCATGTATATATATATATATATATATATATATATATATATATATATATATTTGCTTCTGCTTTGTGCCCATCTCCAAATGCAAGAAAAGACGCGCGGACAACACATGGAACCTACCCTTCTAATGCATGACTTTATTTTTATAAATAATTAATTATTAATAACTTTCTTGCAAAGTCTGAAAAGCCTATCTTCTTGCTTTCTTCTCTTTGATCATGTCTTGTATGATCATGAGAAGTATCTTTAGTTTCCTATAAAAAAATAAAATAAAAGAATTGAAAAAGAGTGTTGAATAACTTTTATAGATATTTTAAATAGATCTATTAGGAATAAGTTTAACAAAAGCGATGGACGAGAGGTGCGGATGAAACTTCAAGCCGTAGTGGTAGACAAGCAGCCAGTTCTTGACCCAATCCAAACTAACAAATCATCAGGAGCAATTTCTCCAATTTCTAAGTTTGAGATCTCCTACCACAACACATCAAATTGAGCAAGCCACCGAGGAGGTTTTCTCCAAAGAAACATTGTGAAGAGCTTTTCAAGAATTTATTAGTTCGCTTGGGCAAGGAAAAGCTGGCTGTTCAATAATATTCAAACAAAAAATCTAAATTGTTTGAATATTACATATTAGGTTATTTTAAGTTATAAATATTATAAAATAGATACACAATATTATACAACATTTAAATTAAAATTTTCTATCATATCATATGCACTTAATAAATAGAAAATAAATAAAATAAATTTTAATGAAATGAGAAAATTATATAAATAAAAAAAATACCTTAGGGGTTGAACTATATATTATTCAATAAGAGGGAGAGAGATGAATTTGAGAGAAACAATGAAAAAGAAACTCTTTTGGAGGGGAGTGAGGGAGAGACATATGTTGGCAGAGAGAGAGAGAGAGAGTCATGAAATTCTAATGTTTATTGTCATTATGGTTGAAAAGATTTTTTATTGAAGAAATTTTAGACTTGATTTAAGAATATTAAAAAGAGTGAGAAAATGTGTTGAGATGAATTAATTTAAATTAGGAAAAGAAACACATCTCACAATCCAATTTTTTTAATTTCATTGAACAAATAATTATTTTCTGAAATGGGGGCCCTAAACAATTGTCTTGGTGACCTTATCCCACAGTCGACCCTGACTGAGCATTTACATAACTTTCTGAATCCCATTTTGTGTTCCCATAGCACCTCGAGCCTCATTGCTTCAGCATCTCATGAGTGTAGATTTTTAATATGGAAAATGTTACGTATAGCCCTTTTTCAGTTCTATTTTCAATTTTTATATGTTTTGATATTTTTTTTAATAGTATACGGCATTCAATGAGTTACATATTTTTATAAAAATATATATATATGTTCTAATGAATTATATAGATATATTTATATGTAGAAAATGTAAAAAAATTTAATGATATATATGTCTCATTAATGTGAGTATATGAACGCTAACCAAGCATATAAGACTCAAAAAGAATATGTAACAGAGCTCTTGAGTAATAGGTTTTTTGAAACAGGACAAATATGCACCGACTGTGACACCTTGTTCATGTGTGTGGATAACTGCATGATTATGACAATAATTCCAACTCAATGTAAGTAGAATGGTAAACGAAGTGTAAGAGACAAATGAGAATAGGAATAACATTAAATTTTTTTCAATTATTTATTTATTTTAGAACAGAGGTTCTTGAAGGGTTATAAAGTCTCTCAATATTGTGATTCAAACCTATTCCATTTTCATTAATACAACTGCAATTTGAATCATCAAGGATTCACAAACTAATGAGACTGAAGCTTACGGCACCAGCTCATGAGAGTTTTATTCCCATATTTTCCTCGACCCAATCAGATCCAAACCAGATTATATGTGTAATATATTCGACCTAATTTAGATCCGACCAGGTGAAACTGAACATACAAATGAGTCGGGTCAGGGTCCACCCAAATCCGATCCTATAGACCCAAGACCCGACTATTTTATACATAGGCCCATATGTTTTTTTTTTTTTTTTATATCGGGGGGACTTTTCGTGGCTGATCTTACGGCTAAGCTAGGAAAGCTACCTTCGTCTGTTTATCCCTGGTCCCACAGAAAATTCTTTTGAATTTTGTCTAACAAATAGGAGGTATGGCACAGCGTCAAGACTGAAATCCAAGACCTATCTTTAACGCAGATAAGCCCTAAACCATTATGCTATGATCACTGGAGACTTTTTTTCTAATATAAACCCATATGTTATTAGACTATTAATATTAATTGACTCGTAATTTTACATCTCACATCTTTCAAGTTCTAGTCAAGAGAAATCCCATTTTCTTTTGACTATGAATTCTCTTATTCTTTATGAACATGGTAGTACCACCGAATATAATTTTGTAAAAGTGGAATGTGACTCACCCACTTCAAAATAAGACATGTCAGTACCCTATATTCTTTGGAATTTTATGTGATTGAAGACTAACCCATAAAACTTGCAACCTAAATTTTGGTGATTCTTTTTTCCCTCCGGATATTATAAAGATGGAAGATGTTGAAACTAGTCTTGGGTCCCAGTCCGACCCAAGTCTAACAGGTCCGGGTTCAGATTTTCAAAGACCCGTCGGATCCTGGATTGAATTCGAGTCTGCCGGGTCTTGCTATGGGTCAAGTCTCGGGCCACCCTGACCTCGCCTGGACCTGATCCATTGACAGGCTTAGTTCATGGTTCCCCTTCTCCTTTTCTTTAAAAATAAAAATAAATTTTTTAAAACTTTTCTGGGCATGCAGGCCTGGAGTCTGGATCCAACTCGTTCAAGCTTAAGCTCGTGGGCCCTGGGTTTCCTTAACGGGCTGGCCCGGCCTAGGCCCATTTTCCAAAAAAGTTAACGCTATTGGGATTGGGATTTAAGGACCTGACTGGCCCAGTCTATTGCTAATGCTTAGTCATATGCAGTTGCCTACCTCATCTATGATTAGAGAATGAGATCGATTCAACGGTAATTGAACAATTTGATTATCCAACGCATTTATAAACGTCAAAATTTGGAGTGTTTTTTTTTTTAATAATGGATTTGATTAGCAATCAGTACATAATTATTAGATCCACCCCCTCCCAACATCTAATCAATATTTCTAAGTAATTTCTCTCAGTAGAAACTTAGGCTACACAAACTTTTTTATATTGGCATTACTTAATTTTTATGAAACACGACGACTATAGAAAGGAAATTCATCATGAAGAATCTAAGTTTCTTCTTGGACTACTAATAGAGTGATGCAAGGACAACTAATTCAGTTGAGTACTATTTAATTGATCGTGCTTCATCTGATGAAAAGCTGAATTCCGTAACAGAGGAGGAAACGATCGTCTATATCCCCAAATACAATTATGAAAATACAAAAAAAATAATTAAAGTGTTTTTAATAATAAAAAAAAATGGTGTATCTTTGGAGTACTACAAGTCTTCTACGTACAAGTTGTTGGAAATTTTACATAAATTTCTTTATTTTGATTCAAATGTTCATGGATTTTAAGTTATATTATATTATAGGAAAAAGTGTATATAACCCCCTATAAATTCCCTTATATCCAGATATACCCCTCTATTTTCTAAAAATCGTAGATGCCCCCCTAATTTTTTTGCCAGTTAAGCAAAAACACCCCCGGATTAAAACACCGTTTATATTTTTAAGAATATACCGGCAATATTCCGTTACTTAACGACCCTCCAAAATATTGTATCCATGTAACCCCCTGATATTTTGAAAAAATCCAAATAAGCCCCAGTAAATTACTGAATTACCCATGTGTTCAACAATCCCCACCGCCCCTTCTCCTCCACTCCTCCTCCCACCACCCGAGTCGCCCTCTACTTCAACCGCGCCCGCCGCGACGAGGTGATCGATCAAAATCGTGAAAGTCCTTGAATTGAGGATCACCCCATCCCGGATCGGACCATCTGATTGAACGTCGACACCGCGGCAGAGTCCATCCGATCCGACTCGAAGTTGTAGGACTCGCTGCAGGGGCGGCGGAGAGCCAGCGGAGGCGGTCCATTGGGGAGGCGACGACGGCGGCGATGGCGATGAGGAATCGGAGGTCCGAGAGGCGTTTGGAGTTGGAGAGGACCATTGGCGAGGGAGTGGAGGACAAGAAGTGGGGGAGGGGAGAAGAAGTTGGGAAGGGAGCGGCAGAGGGAGAAGGCGTGGGAGGGTCGTCCGGAGCGGAAGAGGCAGTGGAGGAGGCGGGAGGGGCGGCGGAGACCGGAGTCGTGCATGCGGCGGAGGGCGGAGAGGGCGGTGTGGATGTGATTGAAGTGGGAGTGGGTGGCGATGAGGGTGTCGTGTCGTGGGACGTATATGTTGAAGAGGCGCGTAGAGTGACATCCGTTCATTCTCCACTAATAATTCTCTATTACCTTTCTGTCTTCTATGGGAGACATTTGGTTTCTTGTGTTTGTGTGATCTGTGTTAGAGTTGAACATGTCATGGCGGCTTTGTTTTCGCATGATTTGGATTCATTTTCATTGCCGCAGTTCATCAATGTATAGCCTGCCTTCCATTGGGTAAGATACGAGTGAGAGTGATGATGATAGAAATGTAATTTCTCAATGTCTACTTAGCTTAACTAATCCACAGTTTAATAATGGTGCTAACGATAGGGGGTTAGATTATATCAATTTTCAGAAGAAAAAAAATAAAAATAAAATTGAGGGGTGTGTAAACTTACAAAGGGTTATATACATTTTTTTTTATATATGTAATCGGTTTAATTGATCCTTTTAGAATTTTAAGATACAATTAGATTTTTTTTCAAATTTTTGTAACACATGGACTTTACAAAATCTTATATATTCGTCTCCACGAAATATTCTTTTTCTTCTTTTTTTTAATTCCTTTTGGGTCTTCATCATCTTTCCTCTATGAGCCATTCGGATCTGGTTCGAAGGCGTATCATGACGTACACCACGAGAAGCCAGCAAAATCACAGGTCATGTTAAATCTCTGGAATGAAATGCAATGTTGTAAAAAGCGCTAGGCGTTAGTCAGACGGTTGAGAAGGGATTAGAGATTAATCGACTAGGCGGGGAAATAATCAGATATTAATCCATCACTTTTTATAATAATAAAGATAATATATATATATATAATATATATAATGATTTTATACTACAAAATAATAACAAAATAACATCAAAATAAAATTAATAATATAAGCATAATAGGGATAGCATAAAAAACTAATTAATAGATATATAATATATAAGATGATTTAATAATTTTTTAGTCAACTGTGGATTAATTGAAAAAACGGCTAAGCGCTAAGCATTGCAGGTTGAAACCGCCTAGGCCTAGGCAAGGGATTAATTGGGGCCTAGACGGGATTTTTAAAACATTGATGAAATGTCAGTGAAACCCTGTGCAAGTAAGGAACGTATTCATTTCACCAGGACGACATCTCCTATGTGCCTCTCGATTAGACAAATCCAATCATTTTACTTTTAGCCTCATTATTTTTTATATTATCAATCATGTAATGCATGAGTTCTTTAAATTTATCACTGATAGAGATACATCACCCTTCTGAATATATTTCCAACACAAGTCTTCTCTTAGAATAACTCAATAATATTTTGGATATGTATATACCTTTCAAATACATGAAAATTCATTATTTTTACACCACTAAAAATAATATATTTAATTGTATATTATTGAAATTAAAGGTCATCAAAAAACCCGCGGTCTGAAAGTCCGGCTCGCCGGACCTGTAGGGCCAAAGCTCGGCCCGGGCCCAAGCCGGTTCACTGGCCGAGCCGGGATGGGCCATTTTCAGTGCGGGCCGGGCTCGGGATGCCCTTCTGAGGCCTGCCCCCCCCCCCCCGAAGTGGGCCCGTTCATGCTGGCCCATAAGCCAGCCCGTAGGCCCATGGGATGCAATCCAATAAATGAGTAACATGTAATTTTTATTTAAATTGTGGTTGAATTATACAAATTATTGACATTTATGTAGGTGTCAACCTAGTTAGGTACATGTAGTTATTTATTTTTTAAAATAATTAATTCATTTAATATTTTTATTTTGAAAATTCAATCGATATAAATATTTTTTTTAACATTATATTTTAAATTTTGTGTTATTTTAACATTATATACAAATAAACAACTTAAAATCAAAAAATTAAAATAAATAAGATGTTTAGAATTTAAGCCCGTAGGTCTGCCCGTGGGTATGAACCCAGGCCCGACCTATGAGGCCCGTTCAGGCCTGGGCCCTGTTTTTTGGTCACGGGCCAGCCCGACCGTTGTCGACCCCTAATTGAAATCTTATTTAACATAGTAAAAGCAGATGAGATATTGATGTATGACTGGCCACCAATTAAATTAAGATTAGTAGCTAGTATCGGTTCACCGAATCTATCATATAACTCATAAATGCCAAATACCATAACGATATGGGGAAAGAAATATATAAAAATTAAAGGACCATGCATTAGGCAGGTCCTTGGTTGTTTCCACAAGAGATACAACAGACAAAAGATACACGTGAGATAAATATACAAAGTCTCTAACTCAGTTAATCAAATTATTACTAGTACTACAAAGGCTTAACTTAATATCCTCATTGTGTGTCTACTACGGACTATGAGAACAGAGGTACACTAAACCAGTCCAAGTGATGAGGTTATTTTTTTCACATACATTTTAGTATCGTTGTCAACGAGATTTGATGCAGGGAGAGCAAGTTGTGCATGACTTCTAACAGAATTTTTTAGTCTACGCACACATGTTAAGGAGTTGATCACAACCCCTGTCATGTGGTACCCTCCTGAATCCGGTTGGCTCAAACTGAATATTGATGGTTCCTTTGCTTCTAATAGAGGTGGTTTTGGAGCTCTCCTTCGCAATGACAAAGCAAACTTCATCATTGGAATTGCCGGGAGGTTGGATCTTCACTCAATTAATTTGTTAGAGCTAAAGGCCATCGAGAAAGGGATTGAATTAGGACTCACTGTCCAGGCATCCAAGATCTGGGTTGAGTCTGACTCAACTACAACGTTAGTGCATGACAGGGGGGAAAACCCATGGAGTGCCTTCCGATCCTTGAGAAAGATTAAGCAAAGTCTGGCATTCTTGGAAAATTGGAAGGGTACTCATATTCACAGGGAGGGAAATTCCCCAGCCGACTTGCTTGCAGCCTATCAACCTTCAAAAGGAGAATCATTTATCCAGCCTGGTCAGATCTGGAATGAACTTAAGATGGCCATTCAACAGGATTGATCAATGGAAGGTTTTCAACGTCTACACTAAACCCATTGGAGCTGATCCTGTCTTCTCTGGACCCTTTCTTCCAGGTGCATTGTCCTCTCTATAAGGGGAGGTGGATCTTCAAAAGCAACAAAAATGGGTCGAAATGGGTGGCAGTACCCTTTTCACCCATCACTCTTTGGCCCTCTGTTTGAAGTGGAAGTATTAGAATCTTTTTGGGCTTTTCTTTTGAGACTAAAAACTCTATCCTTATTGGTTTCTCACTTCATTTTGTAAAGAGCTGTGTATTTGTACAGTTCATATAATTCAA
>JAUJYN010000058.1:0-35022 GCA_030737835.1 Acorus gramineus | reverse complement strand
TATATCTTATTACAATGAGTGCATGTGACTAACAAAGAATACGAGATAGCACGATAGAATTGGCTGATTGTAATAATGTTCAGTATTCACAAGCATGATGGGCCGGTCTAATGGGCTTTCTCATTTTGTCCTGGGCCTATGTTCATCCCAATCAAAGTACCAGGAGTGGAGGTTACCATTGTACGTTGGGGCTGTGTTTTAAAAAACAAAAAAAAACAAATCTGTACTGGAAACAAGCATTTTTTTTTTATTTTTTTTTTATATAGAAAGATCCACAAGAGACGGGTAAACACGATACAACTGGACTCAAGACCCATAACTATAATCCACTAGGGACAAGTATTTCCATGAGGAGATTTTTTTACCGAGATTGAACCCAGGATCTCCGCTTGGTGCGGGAACATTTCAACCACTGCAACAGCGAGTAGTGGTGCTGGTTTTCCTACTAGTTGGGTTTTGCCTTTAAATAATTGTGTATATCCATGTTCAATAAATAACAAGGTACCCAAGGATGCAAATAAAGACTGCGTGAAACAACACCCTTATTAAGAAGTTGATTGCTGGAAAAAAGGTGTTTCTCATGAGAGAACGAAGGACAAATTGTGGGCATTGGGATTTGTAGACCCCGATCCAAGGAATGGGTATGACTTATTACAGATGGTAGTGCTCATCTGCATAATAGGATGCCTGGCTCAGGCTATGTACTGATTAGGTCAGATCCTTTAGCTATCCTTGTGGGATGTGCTGGATGACCTTGGAAAAGTGCATTTATGGCTGAAACAGAGGCCATTTTAGTGCCCCAGTGATTTACATCTGCTCTGATTCAACTTCTATGATATCTTTGATTCCATCCTCAGAGGTGGTTCCTACTTATCTGAATTACATTGGGGAGCTTCTATTGAAGATGAATTAGGAAGGTTGCAAAATCCGGGCGGTGGAAGTTGATCGGGAGCTGGTGGAGCTGGATGATGCCTTAGCTCGAAATGCAAGTCTTATGCAGGTTACTTGTCATTCTGTTGTTGGCTTGAAGGATAGATGGATATCTAATATTGTAAGGGGTCCTTTAGATCCGTTAGAGATCTTCTCTCTGATGTCTGTCAATGATCTGACTATAATGTAGAAAGACATTGTATCCCTTCCGGTAGAGGAGGGGTCTCTAGAAACAAAACAAAGAAAGTTTAGTACGAAGGATTTAGATTATTTTCACAGTTCAAACAACAATCATTTTCAGTCTCAAACCTTACATGTAGTCTCTTCCTTGGCATAGGGAGTCGCCCCGTTTGCTGTCGCCAACTCGCCATGACAATAACATAGTATATGAAATAGTATAATGGAATACATACTCCACCATTTCTATATATACTCGAGTTACGGAAATGTAAAAACAAAAAAGCACTCAATTCATATGAGCACATACATTATTTTTAATAAGGGAAAAATCCATATAACCCCCTGATTTTTTTTAAAATCCATATAACCCTCTGAAAATATCTAATAAATCCAAATAACGTCATGAATAAAATTTACGTTTACAGATGATGAATATTTTTGTGAATATTATGCTTTGTTAACCATGATAGAAAACACAGTATACCAAAAGCACCTTACAATGTGTTAAAAATGTAAAAAATCTTCTATAAATGACGATTTTATCCATCTGAATAGAGTTTTATAATATATCTAGAAAGGGTAAAATTGTCATTTTTATAGGATTTTTTGCATTTTTAAAACATTGTAGTAGTTTTTTTATTATATTGTGTTTTCAGTCAGGGTTAACCAAACAAAATATTCACAAAAATTTCATCATCTATTAACGAAAATTTTATTCAGATGGTTATTTGAATTTAGTAGGTGTTTTCAAGAGGGTTATATAGATTTTAAGAAAAATCAAGGGGTTATATGGATTTAGTAGGTGATTTCAGTCAGTTGTATGGATTTTTCCCTTAAAATAAAAGGTTTTTTTGCATATATACAAATGTCATATTTATTTTTATACTATTAAAAAATTTCTTAATGTAAAAATATGTCACTCTTTTATCATTCTTAACAAAAATGAACCTTAACTATAATTAATTTTTTAACCAAGAAGTAAAAATGACAAAAATAACCTTAATATATAATATTTTTTGTCATAATGTAAATAATTAGACATAATAACCTAATTAATTTTATGTTCTTTCTAGATCAATCGTAAGTCATTCAACTTTATCTCTTCTTTCCTTTTCTTCTAATCAAGATCTAATTTTTTAAAAAATTTGTATTTTATAATATATATTATTAATTGTTCTCAAAATAATTTTTATTTCATTTTTATTAATGTAAGTATTAATAATTATTATATCTTTACTAATAAATAATTTGTATGATTAATTTTTATGTTTTTAAATTTTAGATGAAATTTATAATTTTCATAATAAAATTAATATTTTTTTATTTTGACAAACACTGTATTTGGTAAGGTTAAATATGTAAAAAAAAAAAGGGAGGGGATAATTTAGTCTTTTCTCCAATACTTTAACGATTTTAATGGAGATTTGGATAGAAGTTAACTAGAATGATAAATATGCATAAGTTCTACATATTTCAATGGGATAAAAATAATGTTATTTATACTGACATAAAATTAAATAGCATGTTTTTTAATAGTATACATGCAAAAAAAAAAACCCTTAATAAAAGGATATCCATACAAAAAAAAAGGTAGGACAGCAAGCGAAGCAGTAAAAGGGACTGGGAACAAACCTATGTCCCTACCCTAGGATCAATCCCATGTAAGCTATTCTTTTCTAGTCATAAACAAATAATTTTTATTATTGTGACTAGATAATTCCAAAGTAATGTTTTAACAATCTCATGGAAACTAAAACCTAATACCAAGAGTCTGATGTTAACTGAAATGTCCTCGGTTCTTTTATAAATCGGCAAGTTGCAATTTAATCATTTAAAAAAAAAAAAAAATACAAGGCCCCTGATAAATTTGGACCCTCTGCAGATCCAATGTTGTGATTCTGTAAAAATAGAAATGGCTCAGTTGTATTAGAGAAACACTCATAAGACACCTAAGATCTTGAATTAAATCAAATCTACCAACTACAAATATAGAAATTGTTCTTTCCCAGTACTTTTATGAACCACTTCACGCGGATACTTCAAATATATGATAGATAAGTTTCACCTCATACATAGTATTAAGTACATAGAGTAAAGATATTGTTATAAAAAGGATATCATTTAGCATGCAACAATCATGTTATAAACAATAAATCAGAATCACTGGTTAAGAATAAGATTGAACAGCAGAGCCAAACCATTTCCACTGATTACCTGAACTCTCCCACCACATTTCAAAGGTTTACATCATTTAGATTATAGACTGAATTCAGAATGTCAGAGTTTCGTCCACAAGATGAGAATCATGATCTCCACAATTCAAATATCTTCAAAAACTGAAAATTACCAACAGCACCGGAGTGTTGTCATACATCAATGTGATTGCTCCAGTGCCTCCCAGTGTTTTGAAATGTAGTATGCGATTTACATGTAGCTGGGGTACCGCACGGAGTATATGCGATATGCGAGAGTATATGCGATTATATAATTTTTATTAATAAAAATTATAAGATGATGATTTCTAAACATGTGAAGATAAATATTAAAAACATATATGTGAAGCATGTGTTAAAGACACTCAAGATGTTCTATTTTAATCAAATTACCTCGGTATAAGATATTCTAGATTACCAACATATACATTCTAACAAATAAAAACTGATTGTCCTCATATTGATTCTAGATAGCAAAATAAATAACCAAATAAAAAAATCATCCGGAGACAATTGTCCCAAACTGTCCCAATTTGTTAAAGACACCAAAAACATGTGTCACTTAATCCTTCTTTCTGCCTAAAACAGATCCATAAAAAAAAAACAGTGGGAGAGAGATAACAAAGAGAAGACTAACAAAGAAGAAGCTTTGTGTGTGAAGAAGAAGAGAGTGAAGAAGAAGAAGAAGCAGCCCTAATTGAAGAAGGTCAGGTCTACCAATGAAGAAGATTAGGGCCTCCTCGGGGAAGATCGCAGTCGGGGTCGAGCGCAGGTAGAGCTGGCTGAAGTTGATCTGCTGAAGGTTGAAGGAGACCCTTTTTTCGTTAAACGGGGCGAGCAGGCCGACCCGTTTAAAATTTCAAAAGCTGTGCGCCCGCTTAAGCGGGCGCACATGCGGGATCGGCCCGCATATGCGGGCCTAATCCGCATATGCACGCATTTAGTGTGGCCGCATGGGGCGCATTTTCAAACAGTGGTGCCTCCTATACCTCATTTTCCTATTGCATGCCTCTATGCAAAATTACTCAGAAAGTCTTACCAAGGTTACTCCTAGAAAAGATCCTCATTTCTAGTTAACATGAATATATAAATGGACACGAATTTTTTCTTGGTTGGTATGTGGGTGGGGGGGTTATCAAAGGACATCAAGAGTTCTTATTGTTCAGTTGGCCCGGATCCAATATGATCATCTGCATCACCCAACATATAGTGGTGAGCTGAGAGAGGAGAAACTAGATAGTCTCCGTCTTTTGGCTCTTATTTTTCAACATAAAATAGCCTTTTCAGGTCTTGAATCCAAAAACTTTGCATGGTACTATGGTAGGCCCGAGCACTTTACCAGTTGGCATGTATCCACCTTTAATTATTTCTTTTGTCACTAAATGTACAAATCTTACTCTTATCAAAGATAACATTATCACAAATAAATAAAATAATGGGGCTAAATGTAACTCCGCACCTTTCAATTTTTTGTCGATAAATTAAACCTTCATAGAGCTCGTCTTTCACTTCACTCGGGATAATTCCTGCATCCAGAGAGGAGATAATTTAATGAAATTTTCAGCCACAACTTCTACCAAATATCTACCAAATATTTAAACAAGAAGCAATGCATATAATAAAGAAAAAAAAAAAAAGGAAGAAGGGATTGAATCAGAACCTGGTTTCTAGTCCCCGGAAACTCTAACAAGCAAACCAGTGGGGGATTGGATGGTTTTCAGTTGACCAGACCCAATTAAATCCCGGAGATGGAAACGCATATCAAGTGGTGACATACGCAGGCGTTTCTTCTCCAAAGGGGACATCAGCATCTCTTTGTACTTCCGACGATTAAGGAATGATAGAAGCTCTTTCCTCCCCTAAAAGAATGAGTAAAGTATCTCATCACTTGAGTGATAGAACTTCAGTTGAATTCAGAAAGTCAGGAAGTGTTATGTCTATATTTTGTAGTCAATGATGAAGATGATCTGAACCTACTTTTCAGCAAAGAGAATGGTATCACAACTATACACATTAGTTTATATTTGGCTCGGTTATTCTGGTCTTCTGTCTATACTTTCTATAATGGCTGTGGAGATAGCTTGATTGTCCGGATGTTCCTTGGGGTAGATTGATATATGAGCGTTATGAGGGTGGTGATATGGGTACGGGCAGATACCCCCAGCTTTCCAGAGGAACATCGGGTTTATGGAAGGGTATTTTGGAAGGGCTTCAGGATTTACTCTGGCTACACGTTCGGAGCTTGGGTCAGGGGAGCGGATTTGTTTTTGGCATGATGAGTGGCTTGGTGGTAGTCCTTTGAGTGTGAGGTTCCCCCTCATTTTTAGGATTGCTGTGGAGACTTATGCCCCGGTCTGTCAGAGGAGAGGAGATACAGGGTACTGGGAGGTGCAGGTGAGGAGGAATTTGAACGACAGTGAGGTCGATGGATACTTACAGCTGTTGGAGGAGCTTCAAGGGTCGCATGTGGTGCTCTCTCGGAGGGACATGATCATTTGGACGCCGAAACTGGTGGAAGGTTTCTCAGTGAAGGGCTGCTATTTGTGGTTGCGCCGGAAGTGACCAGTCAATCCGATGGCTAGAATGCATAAGGAAGTTTGGGGGTGTAAGATTCCTCAGAAAGTTGAGGCCTTTCTCTGGACTCTATTCCATGAGAAGCTCTTGACTAAATCTTTCTCGCCCGGTGGTCCCTGGAGGCAGACAGGAGATGTGTTCTATGTAGAGATGGGGATGAGACGGTGGCTCATCTTTTCCCTTACTGTCCGATGGTGGAGGATGGCAGCCGCGGGGGACTGGGGGAACAAGGGTTTCCTTTCTTTCTATGGTGGATCTCTGGCTGGCGGGGAAGAGATTGAGGACCCCGGGTGATTGGAGTGTACAGGCGAAGTTTTCCCAGATCTTGATTCCAGCAGTGGTATGGTCGATTTGGTTGACGTGGAATCATTTGGTTTTCCGTGGGAGCAACCCCAATGCTGAGAATATTTGGGACTCGGTGGTGAGGTTTGTCATAGACTGGGTACTTCTTGTGTGGGGGCGCGCTTGGTGGCGTTGGTGTATGGGAGATTCATTATTCACGAGTAGTTCTTTGAGCATTGTTTGAGGGACTCGGTCACACTCGATGTAGTTTCGCTTTTACTTTGGGTGTGTATCTGAGTGGATATTTGTTTTGCTATAATTTCCCTTTGGGATAAATGTTGTGGCAACAAGAAAGTACCTGAGAAATACCCTTGAGCATGGAACCAAAATTGGGAATCGTAAACCAATATACATTTGAATCAATCAGCTGCCGACTCTGCAAAGAAGTAGACAAGAATATATTGAAATCATATTCCTTGTGCTTTAGATATTTATATAAGCATCCAACAAAGTTAATAAAACTTGATTACTTTCATTTTCTTCAATCAAGGTCATCAAACATATAAATAAAATTTGAATGATACCAAGGACTTTAGCCTTTAACAGCTAAAAGGCATCCAAACAGAAAATAAACAAGAATAAGAACAACTTGAGGTGTGACTAAGAAGAGCCAGTTCACAGTATCTATACTTGAAGTCCATGTGAATCTGATTTAAGACTCAGAAGCGGCAGATCCCCTGGTGAAAAGGAGATCATGTACAGGAAAATTGGTTTGGCGAGGTCCAATTTATCCAGAGCTAATTGGGCTGATGCAAGATCAGAGTTCCATTGTGTGCCTTACTCTGCCAGCTGCCACCACCCTTTCCATTGACTAACTACTCCCTCTTCCCTTCCATCGTCACAAGGACCAGATCTGATGAACCAGAACTTATTTGCTGTTACATTTTTTTGCTTCATCCTTCTCTTATTTGTAATTTGAACAACAGTCTTTTTTCTTTTATTGGTTTTCCAAATAACGTTGTCGAAATGTTGAAGAGATTCTATCACTCATCAACCAGAGATGATGTGCATGCATGCATCAATTTTTAACTCACTTTCCGCCCAACTTGCTTAGTTCCGAAATTCTGATATCAGGAACAGGAGATTCAAATCTAACAGATGGGAGATATTTAGGGTGAGACAACTATAGATTGTTTCAGACTATCCGATAAAGCCATCCTCACATCAACATTAATAAGTCAAGTATGAATATTTTAGCATGGAAGACATTCCCAAAATTCTTTTAGTAGTTATCCAAAAATATTGTTAACAGATTTTTATCTGGATATATATAATATGATTTTTTTTTTATCTACTTTTCTTTTTTCATAATTTTCTTCCTTTTTCCTATATTTATCTATTTTTTTGGAATAAAATTGTGAAAAAAAATTAATCTGATACACTCATCAATGTTTTGATATACTGATCAATATCTCAATTTCACTTCAGGCTCCATTGTTATCTTAATCTTTTTTATATTCAAAATACTGTGGACTCCATATCTAGCTGAGTCTAATGAATGAAGTCAAAAGGAATCATTTGATAAATGGATTAGCCTGACTCTTGGTCCATTCTGAAGAGACCCAGACCCACCAGTTTATCTACTAGGTTGAAGTTTTAGACACAGGATCTGAAACCACGTTGGTCGCGGACCACAGCCAGTGTAGCCTAACAAGGACATCTTAATATAAAGATATGATTGATGAATCTGACAAAGCTATATTAAACAGCACAGCATAAAAGATAAAAGACTCACAAGAAGACCAGCATTCATTAGAAGAGATATACGGTCATCGTTAACTTTTCCTCCACATGATAAAAGTGAACACTGCAATGCAGCAAAGATGACAATAACTGTAAAAGAAAGAAAACAAAGCCAGCAAAAGATAAATTTAATAATAAGAAATATGAATCTCTTGAAAAAAAATTAAATAATAACTTAAGGAAAACATTCATTTCTCAAAGTCAACTGGGGGCAAAAGAAGGTAGTAAATAGTAACTACTAGAACTTCTATCAAATACTGATATTATTTCCTCATGGCATGATAATTTATGTGGTGCTAGAGTAACATTTCTCCTAGGAAGAAATACGTGCACTGACCCTCTCTCTTCTTTTTTTTCTTTTTCTTTTTTTTTTTTGAGCACTGAAGAAACAAATATGCTGAAGCAATTTTCTCAATGTCCTCTATTAGTCAAAGGAAATAACAGGGGCGTAATTATGTGGAATACTGGAATCTATATGCCATTTTTACATTGATTAATAAATTCAGATAAGATCGTAATTTGATTCCTACAAGGGAAGACTACATAGAAAGAGGCAATCAATTGTTAAATAGTTTGCATGCCCACAATTCCATTTTATGTAGCAGCTAGGCATTCATGACATTATGGCATTTCACATCTAGGCATATTTAGATCACAAAGAAAAATCAACTTCATGGTTCATGGGATTTAACCAAACAGAATATGACTAAAGCAAACACACAACAATTAGAAGTAGGTTTCTAAATGTCAATGCCGAGACTCACCAACTCATTGTGATCAATGCTGACATCCAGCTTAGTGTCGATGACATAACATTTAAACCACTCAAAAACTGGGTCGTGACTTTTTGGTCCAATCTTTGTAACAGCAATGCTCATCTATGCACATGACATATGAGGGTGAAAAAGTGAAGCTTCAAATGTTTCAAAATATTGACTGCTAGAAAGAAGAAGAGAGCTTAAAGAATAAAATCGAAAGGGGAAAAACAAACCTGCTTCAAATAATCCTCAACAAACATTATAGCATGATCGTCCTGTCCAGTGTTTAGCTTAAACAGACGAAGAACTTTCTCCTTCCTCAATGTCTACAGACAGAAAACCAAATGTCAAGTTTTTATTGCCACAAAGTGAATTAAATTACAAAGAACTGGTGGAAAAGCTTTTTATATTCCAGATAGTAGGAGTGGTCCATGTTGATTATGTAAAAAAAGCAACCAAACTAAAACAACATTACATGGAATGTATGACTGCTCTCTAAACTCATGCAATCGATAAACAATATAGGCACCACAGAAATGGAAAATACATACTTGTAATAAATGCATGTATATATTAAACCAAGAAAATACCAAATGATGAATATTTCCTACATCTCAAATCTGGAAACATATGTTTTGTGTGTTTTTTTTTTTTTGAGATAGAGAGAGAGAGAGCAATCTTATTTAAGAAAAATTGCCCCCGAACATAAGGAGATGAGGGATCTCCATACATAGACATCAATAGTTTATCATGCCCATAAGACTGCAGGGGCACAAATTATGGCCAGATGTCAAGGCCAAAGAAAAGGGATGTCAGTGGTAGGAAAAGCTGCCAGCTTCCATCTCTTTCACAATTCTGCATCATCATGCCTTTCATGTGCATATTCAATATCCCCTATTCTCCTTCATTGAAAATTGACGTACTCTTTAAATCCTTCCTTCTCACCAGTTTAACTGAATCCCATTCAATCCATTAATAATAAATTCAACACAGAAACGAGTGTGTAACCATTATTAAGGAAAATTGGTAACATTAACTGAAGAACTCAATAACAGCTCCTTCATCTTTGAGGAATGTCAAATCTTAAATCCAGTCCACAGCATTAGATAAATAAAGCAAAAAATAAAGTCTATGGCACCAAGAGAGAATGAAAAGGATCTACAGTCACTTAAAATATCTCCAAGAAAGTAAACCATACCTCCAAGTCTCGATCAACCTGTGTCCTGTCCTTTACACTGCTGTACAACTGTGAGCGTAGCATAAATGGTTGGGTCGTAACCTGAACACAAAAAATTCAGAGCCATAATAGATAATACACACTTGAAAAAAAAAGAAGAGAAAATCATTAAAAAAAAATCAAACAACTAACACAATATATCAGTGTCGGACTAGATCAAATCACAACATCAAAGTACCAATCCCCTTAGTTTCATGTCTAACATGTATTCTTATATTTCCTAAATCACATGGAATGACATTTTACTCAATTTAAAAAGGCAAATCCTAGCTCGAACCTTCTCCATGTTCGGGAACTGCGCATGCATTAACCGAAGAGCAACCATTGTGTCGCTGAAAGTCAGACTGTTCTCTGCATTTTATAAGGACACAACATTACATCATAAGATCCAATCTGCTATGTTTCCCATTCCATTTCATGTCGCAAAACTCGAAATAAATGAAATCGCAAGCACACAAAAAAAAAACAGGACACAATTTTAATGAATCTTAAATACAGAGTAAAATCGGTGCGTGAGAGTGAATCAAGGAAAACGACATCGGATTGAAAACACAAACACTTCGATTCGAGATGGAAAAGACGAGGGTTTGAGAGATTCACCTAGGGTTTGGGATTCTTCGGATTCGTCCTTCTCTTCTTCTTCTTCTTCTTCTTCTTCTTCTTCTTCTCTTGATGCATCAGCGTCCCTGCCTTCGCTTCTCAAGCGCTTTCTAACGTTGGGTCGGGTGAGATCCTCCATCTCTCTCTCTCTCTCTCTCTCTCTCTCGCTTCAACGCCTGATCACTCGGTTTTAATTGAAGATTGAAAGGAATTCTGGTGAAGGGTTTGGGTCGGGCAATACCAACCTAATCTGACAACCCAATCTTTAGATATATTTTTTTTTTTAAAATCACTCTCTCTTTCGGTAGAGTATATGAAACAAAGTATATATTACAAACTTCAATATCTGATTCATGTACATTTTATATACTCAATAATTTAATGTAGGGACAAATCCATATAACCCCCTGTAATCTTCCTAATATCCATATGACCCACTGTAATCTTAATATATCCATATAACCCCTTGTAAACATACCATAAATGCAAATAACCCCCCGGTGTTAAATTTTTTTTAACAGAATTAGAATATTTTGAACATATTGCGTTATCTAAACCATGGTTAACAAATATATATCATTTTAACACTCTGAAAGCAGTCAATACTTTCAAAAAATCCCCTTAAAAAGTGTAAAATTAAAAATATAAGGGTTTTTTTTTAAATATTGACCATTTTTAGGGGTTAAAAGAATACATATTTGTTAACCATGGTTTAGATAACGCAATATGTACGAAATATTTCAATTCTCTTAAAAACATTTTAACGACGGGAGGTTATTTGCATTTATGGTGTGTTTACAAGGGGTTATATGGATATATTGAGATTACAGGGAGTTATATGGATATCAAAAAGATTACATGGGGTAATATAGATTTTTCCCTTTAATGTATCTCTTGAAAATTTTATATTATAGATAATTCTATATAATTCATTGAAAACATATCTAATTTTCTTATATCTGTGTAACGTACTAACGTGGTAAGAATATAAAATAACTTTTGAGATTTTTTTTGATAAATTTTACAAAAATTAATAAAAGTTGTTTTCTCAATGGTGTGCTCTAAAATAGTTTTTTTAATTATTTAATTAATGCATTCCACAATCAATGGTTTTTTTTTTTTTTTTTTTTTTTTTTTTTGGTAACAAAGGCCGTATGGGGCTACAAGATCTCGACAGACAAAAGACAAACATGCTCCTATATTATTGACTAAGGGTGCGTTTGGTTGCGCGATTGCAAAATTGATTCTGCAGGAATCTGCGATTGCAAACTGATTCTGCAGGAAGCTCACTTTCTCAGCTTTCTGAAATCGCAGCTTTTGGGCACTATTTGCCTGAAATCTGTGTGCAGGAAGCTGCTACAGTAAAACTGTTTGGTTGCACGATTGTAAACGCAGTTTCCTGCAATCGCAATCGCAACGCAATCGCGCAACCAAACGCACCCTAAACAAGGTACATAGAAAGCATGAACCAAAGCTTAGCTGATACAATCAAAAGCCCACACGGGCTGTTTTTTCAACGCTCGCAGTGTGCGAGGTTCAAAGCCTGCGCTTTCTTGATTCCAAACAAAAGTTCTTTTAAAGATGAGCACAGTCCAGCGCATGTTTTGATTTTATAAAAACACAATAAACAGTGAGTTGTATATTTTTATTCACAATACATATACGTTGATGATGCAAGTACATGAACCCATTGAATTAAAATCATAAAAAAATTATTAAAAAAATATAAATATACACCTCATTAGATGATCATCGATGTATATAAACTAGATGTGAAGTTGTTCCATCAAAATGTGAATGCATGTTAGACACACTTGTTTGTTTATGACCTATTTGGGTAGAGCTTTTAACCGGAATAGAGTGAAATGTGGGTGAATAAACCCAAAGCAGGTAAATACATGAAGTTGGGTCAGGGTGGACTCAGACTCAACCTGTTTGATTATTGGTCTTTCAAGTTGGGTCTATATCGGGTTTCAGGTCGGGTTGACCCACTCACATACCTAGGTCAGCCTAGGAGAGATCGAAAAACATTTTAAGAGCCTACACTAACTTCATTTATTTTTATTTTTTAATAGATTCTAGTGTATTATAAATAGTTCTTCACTGTTTTCATTTTTTAATGTGTTACGAGGGAACATTTAGAATACGGTTTGGATTATTATGCACTTATGTGAAGTCAAAATGTTATAAAATTATTTTAAATGTTTAAAATTTTAAATGAATATTCAGTATTTAGTTATAAATGTTGGGTTGGATCATAGATGTTAGGTTGAATCATAAATAAAAAAATCACATAGTATTTGGGTTGAGTCAATTATTGGGTCCATAAGATCGGGTTGGGTCCATAGGTAAATACATACATTATTCATGCATTTAAGAAAACCCAACTGGAAATGATGATCATTTTTATTATGCCGATTGGGTAGAGACATAAGTTATTATAAGGTTTATAACTATTCTAGAAATAAATAACTATAAGAGTGGAATAAATGATTTCTGTTTGATTGTGATTTTTATTATTCTCGTTGGAAAATATGATAATAATTTTTTTTTTTTTTGTTGACCATTGATAAGTTGTGGATTAACTGTGAATAAGATGTGAATAAAGAGTTGTAAAATATAAAAAAATGATTTGACATGTACTGTGTGTTATATCAGTTACAACACGTGAAGTCTACACATGTCAATATTTTATCATTAATTGATTAATCCAGAACCATAACTCATTGGAACAAGTAAAAAATCTAGTTGTCCCATAAAAAGTCCCTTTGATTGAAACAAGTGAAAAATCTAATTGTACCATAAATAAGTCTCCTTGAGGACGTTTTTCCCAACGCTCTTCTGTTATAAAAGACTAACTTTGGTCATGTTAAGAACCAATTTTTAAAAAAAATTCTAGAAAATTGATTTTGATCAAACTTTTTTTCAGAAAAACTATTACCTATCAGCCTTTTCAGGAATGATTTTGTAATTTTTTTAGCACAGAAACAAAAGTTTGAAACTAAAAATTGTTCAAAAAAAAAAAAAACCTAATTGGAACGATTAATTGAAAATGGATTTTACAAAGCTGAATTATATAAGAGGTAAGTAGATGCCTTTGAAGCTTTTGCTGAGAAACTTTTATATTTACATATGGTTATATTACCAACTGCATGTAAAAAACCATATTAAGTATATTACAATTGATAGTACCTGATGCATGTTAAATTTATAAAAGTGCTCCCGTCATACAGAATATGGCTATTGATCGATATATTATACATTAAAATATCATATTAATGATTCTTGTTGAAGAATGATCAAATCCACCATAGTTGATGGAGGAGTAAAAAACTCTTAACTCTTGATTCATGAAAAAAAAAAGGAAGGGGAGGAGAAAGGCACATGTACAATTTGAAAAGAACAAAAAATCAATTATATTATTGTATTTTATTTTTTACATTATGCAAGATATTATGTCTAAGATTATTTTTGTAATTTTTAATTATTGGTTAGAAAATTAACTCTAGTTAAATTTATTTTGATTTTAAAAAGTGACGGAATGATACATTTGTTCATTAAGAAACATTTTAATGGTATACAAATAAATAAACTATTTGTGATGGTAAAAAAAAAAAGAGCATGTTTTTTAATTATATATGTGCAAAAAACCCAAAATTATATCACTTATCACAAAAAAAGGACAAAAGATAATGATGCACTTCTGAGGCTTTGAATTTCAGATTCCATTAAATTGGAGAGATCGTTCAAGGATTGATTTATTCACTTAAAATAGGGAATATAAATATTACATAACAAATTCAAACTTATTCATCTACGTAAACTGAATAAGAGAACATTTATTCAACAGCAATCGGGGGACCCTGTGCTTGAGCGCTCAAATGGGAGAGACCTTCGCTTGGAATCGGCAAAAAGTTGAACCAACAACTTCAAAATGGGTACATATGCTCTTTCAAAACATGCGCACCAGATTCTTGTAAGCTCTTATCAACCAATCATCTCAACATTCATTAGTTGAGGTAACTTTATATCATCGAAATGCTTCAAGTGTGACGGCAACTTACGTGCAATAAATTTCTGCGATATGAATTGCATTGTCGGTCTTGAAAATGGATCACCTCTCAAGCATGCTAGTGCCAAGATCACTACTAAAATCACTTCCTTTGCTACTTCATTTGATGGAGGAGAGATACGTTGATCTATCACTTCCCTCAATAATGGTGCATTCTCATCAGTTAACAAGGAAGCAATGAGCTCTCCGGGATGTTTTCCCATTATTATTTCCAGTGCCACAACTCCAAAACTATAGACATCACATTTTTCTGTCACCCTCATTGTGTAGGCAAGCTCTGCCAATAAGAGAACAAATCATCATGCATTATTTTTAGATTAATCATAAGTTTGAACATTGAAAAAGTCTTGTTATGCATAAATCATGATAAAAACACATAAATAACGAAAATAATACAAGAAAGAATAATGCAAACTCACCCGGAGGAAGATAACCATATGTCCCTGCAATTGTTGTCCAATTCGAGGAGTCAGGCCTCAAAAGTCTAGCAATACCGAAGTCAGATACACAAGCCTTGAAATCATAATCTAAGAGAATGTTACTGCTTGTTATGTCGCGGTGTATAATAGGTTGAACACAATCATGGTGCATATAAGAAAGAGCTTGAGAAATATCTTTAACAATATTCACTCTCTTGGTCCAATCTAATACCACAGCTTCTTCCTGACTATGCAAAAGATCTGTTAAACTTCCGTTTGCCATATATTCATAGACGAGAAACATACATTGGGCATTGGAGCAAAAACCAAAGAGCTTTATGATATTCCTGTGACATATTTCTGTTAAAGCTTTTATTTCACTCCTGAATGATATCTCGTCAATTGTTTCATTACCCTCCATAGGGATGGGTTTCTTTATAGCAACAACTTGACCTGTTGGGAGCTCTGCCTTGTAAACTCTCCCATAGCCTCCTCCACCAATGCAGTACTTATCGTCAAACTCTTCAGTAGCTCTGATGATGTCCTCGTACACAATCCTCCCATCAAAGTTCCATATGGAGAAGAGATCTTTATTGTTTTCTCTGAGTTCTTCAATGATGGTTTTTCTTTTGTTGCAGGAAATTAAAGCAATTTTGACTAGTGCAAATAGAAGAAGCATCAAGCCCATGACAGGAAATAGGATATAAAATAAGATTTTGTGATATCCTTTTCCATCATGTACCTTCGCTGAAGATGAATTGCAAGGAATCAAACCTTGTGCTTGGCCGCATAAACCTTTGTTGTGGAAAAATGAATCTGCCGAAGCTTGATGAAAAGCTTTGTTATCAGGTAGAGGACCCTCCAGCTTATTATATGAAAAGTCAACTGATATCAGACTTAGCATATATTGGAATGAAGATGGAACCGAACCTGACAATTGATTGTGGGATAGGTTCAACACTAGCAAAGATGTCAATTTGTTGAGTTGCGATGGTATCTCTCCAACAAGTGCATTATGACTGAGATCAAGTAGCACCTGCAAGTTTATCAAGTTACCTATCTGATCCGGTATGCTTCCATTCAAAATATTCCCACTCAACTTTAGAGAGATCAGCTTAGAACAATCTCCTATTGCCTCTGGTATTGGCCCACTCAGACCATTCAGTGAAAGGTCAAGAAATTGTAGGTTGCTCAGTTTTCCAATCTCTGGTGGTATCCTACCATAAAGTTGGTTATTTCCCAAGGTCAAGTTATAAAGTAATGCCATGCTACTCAACTGCCCCAGAACCTCTCCTGTGAGATGATTGGAAGAAAGATCAAGCACCCTGAGATTGGTTAGTTTTCCAAATTCACTTGGTATCCCTCCAGTGATGTTATTCTGGGAGATCTTTAACAAAGTCAGATTATAGCATTCTCCCCAAACGGGAGAAAGCTCACCATACAATTGGTTGTTGCTCAAATCCATGTAATCGAGATGAGGATAAACACCAATTATCTCAGTGATGTTTCCAACAAGTCGATTCCTTTCAAGACGAACCCTCACGAAGCCAGTGCAATTTTTAAAGCTTTTTGGTATGGGACCCGAGATGTTATTATCGAATGCTATGAAATTCTGAAGCGCTCCACTTCTGCATATCTCGGGTGGGATGTCACCAATTATACGATTGAACGGAATCTCAAGATGGGTTAGTCTTGGAAGAGTCCCAAGTTCTCTGGGCAGGGAACCAGAAATTTGGTTGTCCGATAGATATAGAAAAACTAGATGGGTGAGATTTCCCAATGATGGAGGAATTGGACCACTGAGCTGGTTATTCGATAATTCCAATGTGTTTAAGTTTATGAGGGATCCTAATTCAGCAGGGATGAATCCAGTGAGCTGGTTAGAAAACAAAAACAATATGTTTAATTTTGTGAGGGATCCTGATGCAGACATCATAGCCACACATTATATGGACAGCCGTGATCAAATGAAACAGAAGAAGAGGAGACATCTTGATCGTTTGGGAGCACCGTGACTTCAAACGGCCATAACTTTTGAACCGTAGATCAGAATCGCTATTATGGTATGTCCACGCGTTCGTATTGACGATCCCTACAAGAGTAGGCGCTACCCTACCATGCCAATTTTTGGAGCGTTTTGAGATCGTCTTGGAAGTCAAATCAACAGTTCAAAGTTATTTTTACTATTTTTAGGTAGTTTTGAGTTTGTTAGGATTTTATGCATTTGTTAGGATTTACTATATTTAGATTTTAATTTCAAATATTAGTTGGAATTCAAATTTGAAAATTAGTTATGATTAAATGAAGATGTATTAGTTATCTTTATAGATTTACATAATCTGTTAAGATCATGCTTAGTTTAGATTAGAATAATCAGTTGAAATTCTAATATGTTAAGGATTCTCTTCTATAAATAGACATGTAACCCAATTGATTATTCAGATTATTGATTTATTTTGAGTTTATTTATTTTTTCTATTGTATTTTGTTAGGAGGACTAACATTTACATAGAACTTCCAATTATCTATATTTCGTCAGAAATCAATCAACAGATCTTTGAAGCCCAACATCCCTGACATTCTTTCCTAGAAGAATTAACATCGTTGCTAGAGCTTGCGAATTGGCATCTTCGATCGAATTAGCAAAAGAACGTATTCGTACACTTCATCAGATCCTAATTCAGCAGGGATGAATCCGGTGAGCAGGTTAGAAGACAAAATCAATGAGTTTAATTCTGTCTTCTAACCTGCTCACCGGATTCATCCCTGCTGAATTAGGATCTGATGAAGTGTACGAATACGCTCTTTTGCTAATTCGATCGAAGATGCCAATTCGCAAGCTCTAGCAACGATGTTGGTTATTAGAGAAATCCAATGAGTTTAATTTTGTGAGAGATCCTAATTCAGCAGGGATGAATCCAGTGAGCTGGTTATTAGAGAAGTCCAATGAGTTTAATTTTGTGAGGGATCCTAATTCGGCAGGGATGATTCCAGAGATCACATTATTAGAAGCAGATAGTAAAGACAGGTCGGTCAAGTTTGCTAAAGATGGTGGAATGGGCTCTGTTAGGAGGTTATAGTCCATTTGAAGTATTTCAAGATTCACAAGCTTTCCCAGTTTCGATGGGATCGCCCCCGAAAGTCGGTTTCGGTAGAGGTAAAAACTGGTGAGTTGGGTCAGGTTGCCCAGTGTGGCCGGGATCGGACCAGTGAGGTTGCTTGTGTTGAGGTCCAGCTCGACCAAGTTCTTTAGGTCACCGATTTCAGGAGGGATTGATCCAGAAAGCTGGTTGTCGTCCAAGTACAGGATGGTGAGCCGGGTGAGGTTTCCAATGGTGGGTGGGATTTGACCGGTGAATTCATTGTAGTAGAGGCCTAGTTGGACGAGACTCGACATTACGCCGATCTCGGGGGGGATGGGGCCATGGAGGGCGTTGAAGCTGAGGTTGAGGTAGGTCAGCGAAGGGAATGAGTGGAAAACAAAGGCGTTCTTGCCTTGAAGAGGTTGATCTTGATCACTATGACTTTTCTGCTTCTCGCACAGGTGATCCCATGCCACTTACATGGGCTTTGGTGGTGGAAGCTACTGTTGTTGGTGGTGGTGGTGTTGGTGCTCGGGAGCAGAGTCCATGAATGGAGAGACTGGCTGTTGTCAAGGCTGGATTTCCACTTGGAAAGGGCCATCGCTTGGGAGGTTTCCAACGGCAGTCGTGTGTTTATTGCTGTTGTTGGATGATGACACAACAACAACAACAAACACAAGGAGAGGACCATGATGAAATGCAAAGGTGAATTGGGTTTTTGAAGCAGAACTGGTGATGAAGAAGAAGCCATTGCTGTGGTTGGTTTCATTGGTTGATTTGTTTTTCTATTTATAGCATTGTTAAGAGCAAGAGGAGGAGAGCTTGCCATGGTAATTACATTTCTGGAGTCAAGTCGTCATGCGTGAGTTGACGAAGAGGAACAGATATGACTGCTTGTGTGTTTACTTGAGTTTATCCACCAAAACAAGTTGCCCAACTTTCGTGATCGATATGACTGCTTGGTGACCTCTCAAAATCGTAGTACACTCACCTGACTTTGACTAGTATACAAATTTCTCTCAAGCTGAGCCTTCACATAAACATATTCCACAGTCTGATTCTCTCATTCGGATTGCGCTGAGCCACAAAAATAAGCTAAAAGCAGTACAACATTGAGATATTAATAATACATCACTATGTTATTAACCACACATATTCCATGTTATCCATAGCACTGATTGTTGATGAAAGAATATTATTCATAATATTGGTGAATGGAACATGAATTACAGATACCCACCAAAAAAATTATGAATTATAGGCATTCATTCCAACTAGGTCTGTCAACGGGTCGGGGTGGACCCGGACCCGACCCGTGGCAGAACCCGGCGGGTCCGGGTCCAACCCAGGACCCGACGGGCCCAGGGAAACGTGGACCCGGACCCGGACCTGTCGGGCCCGGGTCGGATGGCTAATTAAAAAAGAAAAACAAACACAAACATCAGAGATTCAGAATCCATTCAAATAATACAATCTAACATAGATTCGATGCCCTAACTGGATATAGAGATTAATTACAAAAACCCTAATAGAATTGAAAGAATAAAAAATCTCTTCAAACACCAACAATCACAAGATTCACAACACACAATGTGATAAAAAATAAATAAAAATAAAAGATAGGGGTCTACAAAAAAGATTACCCTGATCTGAAATTGGTTGAGACATGCCGAGTGAGGGCGGAGAGTTGGAGACGAAGGCGCGATCCAGACAGAGTTTCAGTTGGTTTGTATGTTCGGGTCCAAATCAGGTCGGGTATATTACATGTATAATTGGGTCCGGGTTGGGTCGGGTCCGGGTCTAGACCCGACCTGTTGACATGCCTAATTCTAAGACCAAAATTGTATTCAAGTTTTTTTTTTATCTTTTGTTAATCTATTGAAACCAACTGAAACTCTACAAAAGTTAAAAGGTGTGCAATGAGAAACTGATTAGGGAACGTTTGGATACAGTGCAAATAGGGATATGTTTTTATTTGCACCAGGTCAAATACAAATTAATGTTTGGTTATGCTAATTAGGTGTATCAAATAAAATCTCAGGGTTCTCATTTGCAGTAATATATGAAGCTACCGAAATCCTAACCAACACAATGTGTTGTTATTTTTAATAGCTTTTAATTTTACCTTTTATAGGGGGGTTACTTTTATTTTGGTGTTAAAAAAAAAGATATTTTTTTTCAAAAATTAAATAATCTAAAAAATCTAGATAAATCTAATAAACAATATCTCTCGTGTTCAAGATACATGAGACCAGATCAATCATATGACATAAATGACTTGTTTGGATACTGTGTAAATGAGAGTGAGTTTTCATTTGCACGGGGTCAAACACAATATCAACTGATCATCTCGACATTCATTAGTTGAGGTAACTTTATATCGTCAAAAAGCTTGAAGTGTGATGGCACCTTACGGGCGATAAATTTTTGTGACACGAATTGCATTGTTTGTCGTGAGAGTGGATCACTTGTCAAGCAAGCTAATGCCAACAAGCACATCGGTAGATTGTGGCATCAAGTTGTCCAAAGTATGATGAAGGCAGCAACGTGGATCCTACCTATCTCAATAGCATGGTTGGAAGTCTTCGTTATATTACATGTACAAGACCGGATATTCTCTATGGAACCGGGCTTGTTAGTCGATATATGGAGGAACCAAACTCTACCCATCTATTAGCAGCAAAAAGGATCATTCGCTACATCAAAGGCACATCAAACTATGACTTATTTTACTCATCTTCTAATGAATTTCAGCTTGTGGGATATACAGATAGTGACTGGGGAGGAGACTTGGATGAACGAAAGAGCACTAGCGGTTATGTGTTCTTCATGGGAAACACGGCGTTCTCATGGTCCTCGAAGAAGCAAGCTATCGTCACTCTTTTCACATGTGAAGCGGAGTATGTTGCTACATCTTCGGGAGTTTGTCAAGCTATATGGCTGCGGAACTTACTCAATGAAGTTCAAGTCATCCAAGAAGAGCCCACGAAGATCTATGTTGACAACAAATCAGCCATCGCACTAGCAAAGAATCCAGTTTTTCATGAACGAAGCAAGCATATTGATACTCGTTACCACTTCATCCGAGAGCAAGTGAAGGATAAGAATATTGAGCTCCTCTATGTCAAGACTCAAGATCAAGTTGCAGATATTTTCACAAAACCATTGAAGCATGAACTGTTCTCTTTATTGTGAAATCGGCTTGGTATGGTCAGATCAAGTTTAAGGGAGGATGTTAAAAATTAAACTTGATTGCATAGCATCCTACATGGCAAGATAAGGTCAAAGATGGTCAAATTCGGATTTAAAGAGATGTGGAAAATCAAGAGCTATTCTAGAATGTTATAGATGTTGTATGCATTTATTTAGTGAGTTAATCTAAAGTAGTAATGTTGGTGTGTGTTTCGAAGTGTCTTTGGGTTGTTCTAGGTGCAGGTCATGTGGAGTTTAAATTGTCATTGATGTGTTTAGTCATCCAAGAGTCCTATGGGATATTAAAGAGTCATGTAACTATCTATAAATGGGGTTGTATGCCTTGTATTGAAATATACAAGAAGAAAGTTTATGAAAAAAAAGGTGTCTTTCCTTTCTTGAAAATTTCATATTTTTTCAACAAGATCAAAGCGATAAATATTACATAATAATCACATATTTGACCATCAATATGAACTGAAATATTTGTACAAGCCACCTCTGAATTTTATTTTCAGCTGAATATAGGCTAGAGATAATTCCTGAGATGAAATTAGGAAAGCTTATTAAAGATACACAAGATACATATATGATGAACATACATCTAATCAGACTCCACAATTCAGCGATTCAGTACATATCTGCATCCATTAGTTGGCGTAACTCAATGGTATCAAAATGCTTGAAAACCAATGGCGACCTACAAGCGCTCAACTTTTGTGACACAAACTGCATTGTTGGTCTGGATTGCGGGTTAGCATTCAAGCATGATAGTGCCACCATAGCTACTAGGACTACTTCCTCTACGATCTCATTCGATGGAGGCGAGATACGTTGATCTATCACATCTCTCAGTAGCAATGAATCCTGATTAGCCGATAAAGAGACAAGGAGTTCCCCGGGATGTCTTCCCATTATTATTTCTAATGCCAACACTCCAAAACTGTAGACATCACATTTTTCTGTCACTCTCATTGTATAAGCAAGCTCTGCAAACAACACAAAAGGCAAGGGTGAAAATATAGATCATGTCTCCTCAAACATACACATGAATGTCATTATAAATTTATTTATTAAAGCACCTAATGAAGAAACTACAATCAAAATTGTTAATAATTAAATTAAGCTCATTTTTTTGGCAAAATTCGTAAGAAATGAATTCAATCTCACCTGGGGCCACATAACCATATGTTCCTGCAAGTGCAGTCCAATTTGATGAGTCGGGCTTCAAAAGTCTGGCGGTGCCAAAGTCAGATATGCATGCCTTGTAATCAGAATCCAGTAAAACATTGTTGCTTGTCATATCTCGGTGAACAATAGGTGGAACACAATCATGATGCATATAAGATAAAGCCTGTGAAATATCTTTGACGATATTCACTCTTTTTGCCCAATCAAATTTCATGGCTTCTTCCTCGTGACGTAAATTATTTGCCAAACTTCCTTTGCTCATGTATTCATAGACGAGAAACATGCATCGCGAATGGGAACAGAAACCAAAGAGTTTTACAATGTTCCTGTGACGAATTTCAGTTAAAACTTTTATTTCACTCCTGAAAGATCTCTCATCAACCATTCCATCACCTTCCATCTCCACGAGTTTCTTTATGGCTACTACATGTCCAGTTGGAAGTTGTGCCTTGTAAACGCTCCCATAGCCCCCAGCTCCAATGAAATATTTTTCATCGAAATTCTCGGTGGCTTCTATGATGTCCTTGTAAACAACCCTACTATCAAAATTCCACATTGAGAACACATCTCCATCATTTTCTCTTTGAACTTCGACGCTAGTTGCATGTCTGTTGTACGCAACTGAAGCGACTTTGACAAGTACAAACAAAAGAAGAACCGTGCCAATGACAGAAACCAGAACATAAAGCACAAAATGGTGATTTGCTTTACGATTGTGAACTTTTGTGAAAGATGAATTGCAAGGTAGCAACCCTTGATAATCACCACACAAGCCTTTGTTATGGATAAATGACCATGCCGGAGCATGAGGCAAAGCATTGTTGTTGGGTAAAGGACCCTCTAACTCATTGTACGATACATCAACTAAAACCAGGCCTTTTGTATTTTGGAATGAAGATGGTATTAAACCGGAAAGCATGTTGTGGGAGAGGTTCAACACTTCCAAACTTGCCAATTCACCCAATTCTGGAGGTATCTCTCCAACAAGTGAATTATGACTGAGATCTAGCAACACTTGCAAGTTCTTCAAGCTACCAACCTCATGTGGAATGCTTCCATTCAAATTATTTTCACCCAAATTCAGAGAGATCAACATTTTGCAATCTCCTATTGCTTCAGGTATGGGTCCAGTCAACTGATTCAATGAAAAGTCGAGCCATTGTAGGCCTCTGAGTTTTCCAACCTCTGGAGGTATCTTACCGTAAAGCTTGTTATCACTCAAAGATAACTTATAAAGTGAGGCCATGCTACTCAACTGCACTGGAATCTCTCCCATGAGATGATTGGAAGAAAGATTGAGAACCCCCAACTTAGTCAATTTTCCAAACTCAGCAGGTATCACACCAGTGATATTATTGTGTGAGGTATCAAATGTTGTCATATTATAACACTCTCCCCAAACGGGGGAAAGCTCACCATACAATTGGTTGTTGCTTAGACCCATGTATACGAGTTGGGGATATGCACCGAAGCTCTCAGAGATATTTCCAACTAATTGGTTTCCTTCTACACGAAACCTCAACAAGCTAGTGCAGTTTTTTATGCTTATTGGGATGGGACCAGTCAGGTTGTTCTTATCTGCTCCAAAGAATTGAAGCACACCGCCTCTGCATATCTCTGGTGGGATGTGGCCTGTTATATGGTTGTCATAGATTTCGAAAAATTGTAGGTTGGTAAGATTTCCGAATCCTAATGGCAATGAGCCAGAGATGTGGTTACTAGAGAAATCCAATGAGTTTAATTTTGTGAGGGATCCTAATTCGGCAGGGATGAATCCAGTGAGCTGGTTACTAGAGAAATCCAATGAGTTTAATTTTGTGAGGGATCCTAATTCGGCAGGGATTGACCCAGTGATTTGATTGTCATAAAGATATAATATGGTCAGTTCAGTCAAGTTTGTCAATGATGAAGGTATGGAACCTGTTAGGGAATTGTTGGAGATAACCAATTGACTTAAATGTATAAGATTTCCTAACTCTGTAGGGATCGACCCGGTGATATGGTTGTCAAAAAGATGTAACAAGGTTAGGTCAGTCAAATTTGCCAACGATGAAGGTATGGGACCTGTTAGGGAATTGTTGGAGATAGCCAATTGATTTAAATGGTTAAGATTTCCCAACTCTGTAGGGATTGACCCAGTGATTTGATTGTCATAAAGATATAATATGGTCAGTTCAGTCAAGTTTGTCAATGATGAAGGTATGGGACCTGTTAGGGAATTGATGGAGATATCCAATTGATTTAAATGGTTAAGATTTCCCAACTCTGTAGGGATTGACCCGGTGATATGGTTGTCAAAAAGATGTAAATGGTTAGGTCAGTTAAATTTGCCAACGATGAAGGTATGGGACCTGTTAGGGAATTGTTGGAGATATCCAATTGATTTAAATGGTTAAGATTTCCCAACTCTGTAGGGATTGACCCGGTGATATGGTTGTCAAAAAGATGTAACAAGGTTAGGTCAGTCAAATTTGCCAACGATGAAGGTATGGGACCTGTTAGGGAATTGTTGGAGATAGCCAATTGATTTAAATGGTTAAGATTTCCCAACTCTGTAGGGATTGACCCGGTGATATGGTTGTCAAAAAGATGTAACAAGGTTAGGTCAGTCAAATTTGCCAACGATGAAGGTATGGGACCTGTTAGGGAATTGTTGGAGATATCCAATTGATTTAAATGGTTAAGATTTCCCAACTCTGTAGGGATTGACCCAGTGATTTGATTGTCATAAAGATATAATATGGTCAGTTCAGTCAAGTTTGTCAATGATGAAGGTATGGAACCAGATAAGGAATTGTCAGAGATATCAAAGTTACTTAGATAGGCAAGATTTCCTAATTCTGAGGGAATCCAACCAGAGAGATTATTACTATAGAGGTATAGAGAAGAAAGTTTGGTTAGATTGCCTAAGGTTGCTGGGATGGATCCTGTGAGAGTGTTTCTGCACAATGCAAGCTCAAACAAATGTTTCAATTTCCCAACCTCTTGAGGTATTCCACCTGTTAGCTGATTTTCACAAAGGTCCAAGACTTGGAGATGTTTCAGTACGCTGATATTTGTTGGGGTGATCCCAGAAAGATTATTAGAGGAAAGGTTGAGGTGAGTGAGATATGGAAGTGACGAGAAGTGAAGTGCATCCAGCGTACCTTCCAAACTTGCATGGTATAGCTCTATCTTAGTGACTGCCCTGTGATTGCAGGTGATCCCATACCACTGGCATGGGCTTTGATGGAGGAGGCTACTGTTGGTGGTGGTGGTGTTGGTGCTAGGGAGCAGAGTCCATGAATGGAGAGACTGGCTGTTGTCAAGGCTGGACTTCCACTTGAAAAGGGCCATTGCTTGGGAGGCTTCCAATGGAAGTCGTGTCTTTATTGCTGTGGTTGGATGATGACACAACAACACCAAGAAGAAGCAACACAAGGACAGGGCCATGATGAAATGCAAAGGTGAGTTGGGTTTATGAAACAGAACTGATGATGATGAAGCCATTGCTGTGGTTGGTTGATTTGGTTGATTGGTTTTACTATTTATAACATTGTCAAGAGCAAGAGAAGATCTTTTCATGTAACAGATGTTTGGAGAAATGAATTACAATTTTGGAGTCAAATATCTAATTTCGTCGAGTGCTGCTGTCCATTAATTAGATGAACCTTGTTCACAAATATATTTTTCAATTTACTTGAAAAAATATATATCTTGGAACGGGTCTTCCATGGTGTTTGATTTTTCTTTTTATTTTTTTTTCCTATTCTCTAATATTGCCAAAGATATATTGCTTTGAAAAAAAGCAACCCTGCACCTCCAAATTCCAAACAACAAAATGGCGTATCTGCCAGACTCTCATGATCAATGTGGATGCTTGGAAAACTCTCAAAATCACAGTAGACTGACCTGACTTTGATTTGTATTAACATACACACCCTCATGAAACAGATTTTTGTGGAATCACTTGACTTTAACTTTTGTTTGGTTATTCTATGTATAGCATCATTATGAATAAGAGGAGATCATGCCGTGTAACGAAGTTTTTTTTGGGGAGGTAGACATGCGTGCTTGACGGGGTACATTATCAAGAACAAAAAAATAAATAAAAAATGTCCCACATCCCGGCCTAGCTCCCCTTCACATGTATATAGAAAGCACAAACATTTCAATCTGTGATGTTTATGACATTCACCTAGGTTGGTGTTTTTTTTTCTTCTCAAGCGCCTTCTACAATTGGGTCGGTGAGACGATCCATCCCTGTGTCATTGAATTAATTAATTAATTATAAATATATTTTTTTATAACATATTAATAAATAAAAACAAATATCATTATTTAAGGATTTTTTGTTGTCTTTATTTCTTTTTAAAAGGAAAAACTAGTACATGATTTACTTTTTTAAATACCTTTATTTTCTAATTTTTTTAAGCATGTGTTTTTAATTATTTTTTAGTTCAGTTTGTTATTTATGTTTCTTCAATTCTATTTATTTCCAGTCTTGATTACTTTTATCTTTCTATATTACTAACAAAAAGTGTTTTCAACTTCGTTACATTAATAATATTTTTAAAGATATATTGAATGAATAGTGATAACCATGTCACATCATCATTTTTTGGTTGCTGTTATTTTTTATTAGATTTAGACTGAAATAATAATGAAAAGTATATAAATTTTAAATAACATAACATCATACCATAATCTGTCAAATCTCATTCAATTCTAAAAATATAATAGATTATTTTTTAATCATATTGTAATTTACTCATAATCATTTTATAATATATTTTCAGGATATTTTTTTATACTTACTTATAAGGTATTCAAAATATTAGGAATGTGTGATATATCAATTTTTAAAGCACACAACTAATACAAATGTAATTCATGATTTTAGAGATCACGATTGATTGTCATATATTCTAAATAATCAATCCTTTATTGTATATATTTTATGACCTATCTTTATTGATTGAGTAAATATAAATATTGAGACTATTAATTAGAACTGAGTGTAATAAAGCTCATCAACCACACTTCTGTGTATGAGTGCTTTACGGGCTGAACTACTTCCATCGATGCACCCGGACATGTCACCTCAAAAGACCTTGATCTCAGGTCAAGCTTTTCCAGAGACCATGTGAAGGGTCCCATTACACAATATCAATCCATTACACGCGTTATAGACTTATAGGTGGACTCTTTGTGACCTTGGCTCATGAACGGTAGATTTTAGAAAATGTAAACAATGCTTCTTCCACGGGCATGGATAATTTTTTAAGAAAAGTTAATCCATTTTATAACAAAGCATCAAAGCTGTTACAATACGGTCTGACGAACTAGGAAGAAGAAAAAATAATGAAGCAAAGAAAGGGAGGATTGGGTGAGGTCCCGCGAAACAGACAAAGCTTGACTAAGTAGAAGATGGTGTCCATCAGCGGAAGCATGAGAGGTGCCGTCACGGAGGAGGGGACACGAATCCTGGGCGGTCGAAAGCCCTGTAGTCGGAGAAGGAGAGGCCGAGGAACAAAACCTTAGATTTTGATACAGAAAATGTTACATTCACTCCATTTAATCCATATTCCAGCATCGTTTCTGCATTTCTGGTGCACACCTATTTCAATAACTCGTCTAATAATGTATATAATTATATAAAAAATAAAATATATATTTTATTGAAGGGATTTTTAGTTTTAAGTCCCTACAAACTATCATATTTAGTGATCGATCATTCCATTCTTCGTATTTAGCTTTTAGTCCCCAGATTTAAATGATAGTTCATTTTTAGTCCCTGAGAGGGACCTATCCATAAATTATTTAATTTACTTTTTAGTCCCTGTGAGGGACCTATCCATGAATTATCCTTTAAATCGGGGGACTAAAACCTAAATACGAAGAAGGGAGGGATCAATCACTAAATATGATGGTTTGTGGGGACTTAAAACTAAAAATCCCTTTATTGAATTGTATTTAAAAAATAAAAAAATTATTAGAATAAAAATTCATTAACATGAATATAAATGGTTAGAGCTGGAAAAAAATTGTGTAATGATGCTCGATTTGCGTTTCAATATTCTTGCTTATAGGTGTAAAACGGGCCATTTCGTGCCCACCCGTTAACTTTGGCAAGCCATGCCAAGCCAACGGACAGCCCTAGGGCCTAGCGGGCTAGCCTATGGTTTTTTTAAAAAATAGATTTTTTAATTTTTTTAATTATAAAATTTACTTTTCTTAATATTGTACACACAAATTATATTAATATATTACATATACATATATACACACAAACATTATATGTATTTGATTAAAAAAATGAGATAAAACATTTATTCAACATATTATATGCTCTGTCTATTGTGAATTATCATGCCGTGTCATGTCTATCGTGTCGTGCTCATTAACATGACGTGTCGAAACCACAAGGTTGGCCCAGCACGGCCCATAAACCTTAATGTGTCATGCCGTGTCGTACTTGTTTCTTAATGTGTCAAGCTTCATGCGATGTCGGCACGACCTATTTTACACCTCTATTCTTGCTTCACTGTGACGAATGAAATAAATGAGCAGTGTGTGGATCTGAGTAAACAGCTACAACGGGCTGGGCTCGGCCTGTCTGGGTCATGAAAATGAGGCAAGCCTTGTCATTTTGAGCGTTTGATACACTCAATCTATTTTATAGCTCATTTTACAGCCATGTACACTATAATAGCATAACATATATTGTGTTATTATAATATATAAGATTCTATCCTAGTGTAATGACTAAAAAAAAATTTATTTTTCAATGTGATAAAAAAATATAAACTTCATATATATATACTGTATCTCAATATATACTTCATATAACAACATTTATTCCAATGAAAGAGTGATTTAAAAACAAATAAAAATTAGTATAAACTGCAATTGAAGCTGAACATATTATTTCCAATTTTTAGTCTCTGTCTATGAAATCATCGGAATATCAATTCAGCATTTTGGATATGTTACAGAGCCCTCACATCAACACAAGGCCCACTAACACGAGCCAAAACTAAAAATAGAACAAAATTTGACATATAAAAAACATATATTCCATGTTAATATCCATAGCACTGTTTTTTTATGCAAAAATAATAATAATAATAATTTAGAAAAAAGATGAATGGAACATGAATAGTAAACATTCTTTACCACCTGAATCACAACAGAGAAGAAAAAAATACAACGCTGGCTGAGGAAAAATTTTTGGTTTCCAGTACCAGATTCAAGGGCCCTGCTTCTCTATTTTTCAGGCCCCTGCATAAGGTTAAAAGGATGACTGACAAGTTACGCGGAATCCTTGCGGTTTTCACCTGGCAACCACATTTTCTTCTGGATGATAAAAACGGTGTCAGCCTCATCGGATTCCAATCCAGCCTCGGCTTCCACAATGGTGATAGACTCCCAATGCAGTGCTGTCAAGTGCTTCTTTATGAAATCGACCACCACCCGTCTGTCCCGAATGATTATGTACCCATTCGGCCTGAGGATGCGATCCATTTCAAGGAGCAGATCCTCAGCACTGCATCCTTTCTTCTCGATATCAGAAAATACAGTCCAAGCATGGAGGAGATCATAGGTCCGTGGATAGGTCGAAAATGCTTCACACCTGCAAACAACAAGATCAGCGATTTCTTTTAAAGATTTACTCTGTCTCTGTCCTGCTTAGTAATTGAAATGAAAAAGAAAAAAAAAATCCACCCTTTCTTCATACCATAGTAGTATGCACAAGAGGTCAGGAACAAATAATTCTTAATCAATAAACATAATCATACAAAGGGTGCTGTTACACGTATTCATTATATATGGTCCCGATTAGTCTCAATTAATTAAAGAGTTATATTCTTCATTACACGAAGTAGAGTGAGTTTGTTATTTGTGTTAAGGAGTATATACTTTAAATTTGAGTATATACTTTATTTTTTTGTAAATGTACATACTTCATGAAGTAGACACCTCCAAAATAAAAAAATAAAATAAATCAAACTAGGTGGGAACTGCAAAAAGGACCTGCATATAAGACTCTTGTAATATTATTCAAAGATAATATGAGGTCCACTGATGGAATAACAGGAAGAAGAAAAAAAAGAGTAATTCCACAAAATGTTTAAGGTGAATTTTATAATCAGTTATCAGCCTCACATCCACCCTCCCTTTGATTTATGTCAAAATACCTTGGTTACACCATTTTGCAAGGTAACTGTCAGGCCCGGCCCTAGGTGTAGGCCCAGTCGGCAGCTCCCTAGGGCCCCACCCAGGGAAGGGCCCCCAAGCCCAAATGCAACAACTACTAGACATGTCTTATGGGTCTCAATCTGTCATGGCCCACTAGCTATTTGAACCTATCCAAGGCCCCAAATGGAAAGGAAAGAAAACTGAAATCAATTACACCCATTCAATAACTAATAATATTTATACATAATTAAAATTTTAAAATCTCTTTTAGGAAGCTGAATAGTCATCCTCTTTAATTAGCCTAATATTTTTTTTTTCTTCTTTAATTGATCTCTCTCTCAGCCTCTCATAATCTCACGGTCTCTCCCTCTCATAATCTCTGAGTCTCTCTCTCTCATAATCTATGTCAAAGAATTAAATTAAAAAGATTTTATAATAAATTGATCTCCATTATAAGGTACGTAGCCCCTGTTTTGTTCATTTATTTATTGTTCTTGGATATATATTTTTTAAAATTATATTAACATATTCTTGTTAAGTAAAGATGATATTAAAATGTTAGACATAAAAATCTCATTTTTTGAGGTGACTGAAAATCACAAATTAAAAAAAAAACAAATTACTCACTCATGTTCTTTAATTAAAGAGGGGGCGAACAAAAAAAAAGGTCATTGAGGTGTAACTTATTTTTTAATATTTTTTTAAGACTTCTAATGAAAATATTGTTCTAGGTGTAAATGGGATTATAAGTATGTGCTTGTAATTTTTCTAATATAATTGTTCTAAGATGGATTTCTAAATAACCATATGTTAGTTGAATTGTGAAATGAAGCTGATGAGAACATGTATTTATCTTTTACACTCTTCTAGTTGATTAATGAAAAATAAAAATTTATTGAGTCATTTTTAAACAAGATGATTTTATTTATTTTTTATTTTTTTATAGGACCCCATTTTAAAAAGTCGCCTAGGGCCCCATCTAAAATTTCAAATCTCAGGGCTGGCCCTGGTAACTGTTGGGGAGTTTACCTCATTTAGGTGTTCGTTCTATCTTAATTATGGCAATGACTTGGTCACAGTGAAAAGTAACCAAAGATAATCTGTCTGCACTTCTCATTTCATGTGCCACTCATGCTTGGAGTTTGCCTAGTAAACATCAAGGAGATGTTATACATGTGATAGGCAACTGGACAACTACTGATATTTATTTGAGAATTAACCAAGTACATCAGGTTTTCAAGTAATTTAACAAGGTATTTTACAAGACAAAAAAAAACTCAAATATGACTTTTTATTTCTGAATATGCTTTTCAGAAAATTCAGGTACCTGTATTGATGTAACATGGCATTTACCCTTGACAAATTTTTGCTTCTCTAACCCTCAATTTTATATGCAACTATTTGGAGAACGGAAGTGAACATAAAACAAGCGAAGTTATAATTCATATTATACATCCTTCTTAGCTACATATGCCTCTGAAAATTGAAATGCAAAGAGGGGGGAAATGGATTTTCAGAACTAATTTTCAAAATAATTTTTTCATAAAAGCTGATGTTCAGCTTTGTCATAAAAGCTACTCTCAACCAACATTTTCACATGTTAAAACCCAAAATCCAAAACCAAAAGTCAAAAGTTTAAACAAACTTTTGGAATCAACTATCTAAACTAATCTTGCACAAGTAGATTTGGTTGGACAATAATTTGCAAACGGTGACTCAAAAACAATCCAGTAAGATATGTTTATGAGAAACTGATAATCCTTCTTTAACATGTTCAGTATGAACTATAAGGAAGTGCATTACTGTGTGTGTGTTCTGAGGACTGGGGTGGGGATGAGCCTAACAAATTAAAACTCCAAAATTATATATTATATATGATCTGATTCCAGATTTTATGTGTGTGTGTCCTAAGTGTTAATTTCAGCAATAAGTTCATTACCAGTCATGCATGGAGCCAATGAGGCCTCTGTCATAGATAATCTTGAGTGTGTTAGGTCCATCCTCTGGAACTACGTTCATCACCCAAACAGGTTTGTCCCTGAGACCAGCTGCAAATGAACCCAAGTTTGCCTTCATGTCCATTATGTTCCTAATCGTATCCGGCCTAATTTTCGGGGTCAACAGATTCCAGTAGTTATCGACCCTCCGCTGCCATGTATCCTACAATATCAGAGAAAAAATAGTACAGGGCTCAGGTCTTTGGTACATGGCTCATTAACATGCAGAAGAACAGCAGCAGGTGATAACCAAGAGAGATGCATGGAAATAAAAAGAAAAGAAAAGGCAAACTTCAAATTACCATGTCCTTTTCAAACTTATCATGTGAAATGTCAAAATCGGAGAGACGAGGGGGTGGAGAAGTCAATCGAGCTGGCCATGGAGCCAATCCACTTCCTCTAGCTCTTTGCACCTCTAAAAAACAAAAAGAAGCATTAAAATTTACTTTGCTGAATAAGATAAATGTAGTCAACGCAAACAATATATCACCAAAGCATTCATAAAGAATGTCGGGTTTGTCCCATTATAAATCTAAACTAATCATGCACAGAAGATTTCCTATACGAATTTTATTATATTTATGGGTGCTCGAGATATCTTAGGAAAAGGTTTTATGCTTTCTTGACTTCTTCACAATATGAAAATAGAATGTCTCTTTTCATCATGTTTCCATTCCAATAAATAGGAATTACAATATGCTATGGGTATTGACAAATATAGATTGGTTCTAAACTGATTAAGACACATTTGGGAACGGCACCTGACATAATTTGGAAGTTTTTACTCGAGTACCTAATTTGCACGCTCTGCCAAAGGTACATAATCAGACCAAGCTATTCTAGGTAATTACACTCTAAATGCCCGGGAGAAACATTTTTATTTTGTACTATCAGCAATTGCTATGATGGTGTGTGGCACTGGTGATTCACCATTGTCACGATCTACACAACCATGAAACAAAAGATGGACAGAGACACATGTGACTATGACAAGTTACAATTAGGCCTGTCAACGGGTCGGGTCCAAACCCGGACCCGACCCGACCCGGACCCGATTACACGTGTAATATACCCGACCCGATTTGGACCCAACCCGAGTTGGACCCGACCCGGCGGACCCGAACAAACAAACGGGTCGGGTCCGGGTCCACCCCGCCCCGACCCGTTGGACCCGACCGTTTTTTTTAATATATGTTCATATATTACAAGACCATTAGTATTAGTTGATACATAATTTTATTTCTTACTTAACTTATTTTTGTATCTACAAGTTCATAAATCATAATCATAACAAGCCTATAAATCGGTTTGTTTTGGACAATTAACTTATTAGCTTTTGAATTTGTATGATTAATTAGTTTGTTGCATGATTTATGTTTATTATTTAGATTAATATGTTAGTGTTTATTGTTTTGAATGTTATTTAGGTTAATATTGTTTTGAATGTTATTTAGGTTAGTTATGTTTATTATTTAGGTTAATATATTTTTTATGTTAGTGATTATTGTTTTAGATGTTGTTTAATAATTCATTTATTTCTTTTGAATTGTATAAAATTATATTCAAACATAGTCTCATTAACAATAATGTTTTATTACAAAAAATTTCAAATAGAATGATAAGGCAAACAAATAAATGAGCTCTTCTCTCTTTTTTTTTTTTTTTACCCAACCATCCGGGTCGGGTCGGACCCGACCCGGGTCCGACGGGTCCGGGTCCGGGTCCACATTTCCCCGGACCCGCCGGGTCCTGTCACGGGTCGGGTCCGGGTCCACCCCGACCCGACCCGGACCCGACCCGTTGACAGGCCTAGTTACAATATTTAATACTCCCTGGGACTCTATTACAAAAAAACATAGAAGACAGAGGATGATCATATTGAAAGCTAAAAGAAATTGTTATAAAATTTATATGAACACTGAGAATAGAGGTGATGTACGGAATCATTAGTCCTGATATGAAGCATGGCAAATAAAATTTACATGTCCAACATCATGCTTTTTAATGACCCTGAACTTCCCAGATTCATGACAATAGAACATAAGATGCGCAAGAAAGATGTGCAAGATATATCCAATTTAATGTCAGTATAAACATCTACATATAGAAACTGAACAGAAAAATTAATGATCAAAGAGGAAGATTTTGTTCTCATACATACACTAGAGGAAAAGTAAAATTGTACTAAACAATAGCAGTGTTCATTATGTTTTTTTTTCAATAGTTTGGTTAACTGAAACATGTCCAACTAATATAGAGGAAAACTAGAGATCAACAAAGCTTTCAGCGTCAACACATCAGCATTATTTT
>JAUJYN010000057.1:337980-456824 GCA_030737835.1 Acorus gramineus | reverse complement strand
ATTATACCTACATCACCTTCATTTATCTATCAAGCATCAACTATATATTTTTCTTTCCATTATTGCATGTCATGTGCCTATATAACTCATGAATTCATTCGATAAGTTTAATAAAATCAACACTTTCTATAAATTTTTATTTTCATAAAAGACTAAAGTGCAATTGTCCATTATCTCCACCAACTATAATGGTTATACCGGTGTGAGGTTTTGAGTATCATTGTCCATCAATTTCCCCAACTGTGATAGTTGCATCGGTGGATGTGAGTCAATTGGCCTTCACCCAAGGAAGGCCCCTTCTTGATGGTTTCTTCATTGTCTAGAGTGTGTGCCCCATAAAGGCAAGAGCAAAGAAGGCTTCTGATTCCGTCCAGTGGGATTTTCTTTGAAAGTTGTTGGAAGACTATGGCTTCCTGTAAAGGTGGATCTAGTGATTAAAAGAATGCATTGGTATCGTTCGCCTTGACGTGTGAGAGTTCGAGTTTCATTGTTGCAGGTTTGTCTCACTAGGGAAGGGTCATTCTCTATACTCATCTCATGTTTGTACGGAGAAGTGCTCGTATCTTTGTTCGAGTGCATACCTTTCGTAAGAAAAGAACTTATAGTTTATCAATGCTCATCAAACCTTTTTTTTGGGGATTCACAAAAAACGGGCTTACGAGTTATGACAAAACCTATTCTTCCCCAACCCTTATTCATGAAACAAATGAATGCTTGAGGATTAAGCTTATTTTTCCCTTATCCAACAGGAGAGAATTAGAATTATAAAATGAGACTTTTTTTTTTAGGAAAATGTTACATTCAGTCCTTTTTACGATTTAAAAGGTAGGCCACACATGTTTTCATTTTTTGAAAAATAGTAAACATCAACCTGATGATGTAATGCTTTGATAGAAAGAAAAAAAAAGAGTGTAGATCGGTCCATTTTGAGTTGAACAAACCTATTTTTAGTAAGTGTAAGAAAAAAATTTAACAAGGTATACACAACATATGTTTCATTGAATTTCTAATGAGGTATATAAAATAAACTGAGTGTAACATGAGTTTCATGTGTAAGGTAGCCCATGAATTTCCATGTGTTCACATCTAAAAGAAAAAAGAAAGAACCCTAGAAAATTTGTGACGAATGATCATCCTCGTCACCAACAGACAACTCCCAAATCTTTTATGTATTGTTTTTCCGAATAAAAGGTATCCCTAAATGCAACTCATACCTATACCAAATCAAACTTTTATTCAAACCTTTACCAAAATCAAGGGAGACTCAAACCTTCACCCCAAATTTTCATAGGAAACACAAAATGATAGTTACAGACACACCATATCAAATGAAGCTGTTACTCAAATTTTTAGTCAAATTTGGGTATAGGTTTGAATAAGGGTTAGAGATGGCCTAAATCCTCACCTAATCATCCAAACAACGCTCCCCCCTCCCCCGATTACACCAACCATGGCGCACGCGCACAAACTCAACACATAAAAACAGAGAGAGAGAGAGAGAGAGAGAGAGAACCTAAACAACTCCGACGAACATTGAAGGGTCTCCCTTAGCCTCCCTCGACGTCGACAGAAGGTTCCGTCGGAGATCCAGACCACCAGCACCACCACCGGTGCCGCAAGAACCGCCGACCAAAAATTTCTCCTCGAGCCGCTTGATTTTTTTTATATTTTTAATTTTTAGGTTTTGACTGTGTTTGGACATTCGGTGGATTAAGCGTTGTGGTTAAAAAATAAATAAATAAATAAAACTATGCTACAACATCTCAATCCTATAGTCTTATGTTTAAATAAATGTGTACCGAAAGTTTAAATTTAAATAAAAGTCAATTATTTATTTATACTTATATAAAATTAAAGTTTTACTTAAATTTAATGCTCTCCAAGAAATAATTGAGAGAAGATGAGAATTTAATAAAAGAATTGTATTAAACATAAAGTGATTGTTGGTGACACTATATTAAATGAAATTTTTGCTCAAATTTTTAGTAAAATCTGCATATAGGTTTGAGTAAGAACTAAAGATAGTCTTCCAATTCCAATATCATGTATCTTATTAGCTCATACACTTATATTAATAGGGTATATAACTAATTATAAATTTTTCATATTTTCTATAAATGCATCCATACAATTTATTAAAATGTATATACTTTAATTTTTATAAAAACGCATACTTCCTTAGATTAAGGGTACAACCTTTTAAGCAATCAATATACATGAGGACCAGATAGTCTGGATTGAGTCTAGAAAAAATATCATACATGACATTCTTTGTCACATTTTTCCATTCACTAACATGTACAGTTTTTTTTTAGAAGAATGGTGTTCCTTAGGATTTGATCTCTTGACCTTTTTTGAATGAGAGGAAGTGTTTACCAACTTAACCAAAACTCATTTCACAAAAACATGTATATTGTTAATCAATCTGAGTACACTGTTACATATTACCTTTTCATTGTTATCTGGGTACATTATTACGTACTACTTGAATACAATTAAACAGTTTAAGCATCGTCATATCAACATGCACTTAATAAGCAACAAGCATTCAAGATAATCTGAACTAATATAATCAGATGTTTATACATCAAAAAAGACAATGTAATTAATACGAATAGTTATTTTTCAAATAGGATCAATTACTTTATTCTTCAACCGCAACTGGATTTCTACATGTTTTCCTGTTATGTCCAAGGCCCTTGCATCTCGAACAACGATATAAAAACATTGCATCGGAATCTGCTTGTGACTCAATTCTACTTTTCTTTTCTCTCCCCGGTTTGATCTTTGTTAATGGAGGTTTGATGCATACGGCTATCACATGAGAAACTCTGCTACAAGATGTAGGTGCTGGTGCAGCTAGGTTTAATTGGACAATGTTAGACATCCTACAATTCATTTTCATCACAATATTAGATATGATATAATGTAAATAATTGTAATACACTATTAAAAACATTGTTGTGTTCATTGTTAATCATATTATGCACATTGTTAATCATTATTGGTATATTATTAATGTTATGTGAACATGACAAGAAGGAGCATAAGATTTTACCTTATGCCTACATCTTCATGAGACCTTTCTCCAGCATTTACAATAATGTTCATCCGAATAATCTTGGCCTCAAACATCGTGTGAAAGTCATACATCATCTCTACATCAATATTGTTTATAAGAGTCACTTTGAGATCCACTTCATTGGGGACATCATACTTCACAATGACTTTCGATGCATCGATCCTCCATCTTTTACATGTCACACTTACAATATCACAATATGTTGTTGTTCTATAAATATCAATTAAATATCCATCTCCCTTATAAATACAAACTGCCATTAAAGAATCCATGGATAAACTCTTATCTGCAAAAATGAATAGTGTGTTCAGTCAACATACTCTATTAAATGCATTTCATACATTATTAGCACTACATACACTGTCTACATGAAACAACACATGCATACTATGTACATGTATTGATTCTAGGTGCATTATTTATTGTAATCATTAAACACAATATGTGCTGTGTACACGGTTAAAATTTTTGATTGTATTAGAATTCAATAGTAAAACATTGTTAACTGCTCCTGTACATTGCTAAAATTTCAGATTTCATCAATCATATAAACATTCACCAAAAGCATAGTATAACACATTTATAATTATATATAACTTTCTACAAAAAGATTGACTACAAAAAGGTTGACCGGAGTAGTAGATTCAAAGAGAGAAAACCTCACCACAATCAACACCTTAGGGTGGCCAATTTGAAAGAGCCAAGAGAAGCCGTGTGACAAGAGATGCTATCCCGAAATGCAAGGAAGAGTAATATCATTCGTCGTTAGGGGAGGGAGCCGGCAGGAAGACGGGAGGGAGTTTTTGGGCCTGTGTGTGAAAACTAGAGATTTTCGATGTTGAAGAAGGTATTTGAGAAAGAAAAAGAGAGAGTGGATGGGTATTCTCGATATATCATCAAATTAACAAATTCTAACCAGGAAGTTAGAAATATTAGGATATTGCAATGATGACCTAAAAATATTTTCAAATGGAAGAGGGACCTAAAGAAAATAAGAGGGTAACAACAAAAGAGACCCTTAACTAATTTCACCTGAAAATAAACTACTTTCATATGGGATTCAAAGCAGTCTATTACAATAATCGATTCAATATATATGAAAATTACTTATAACTGATACACTGCATGAAACACTGGCTATATGAATTATTTCAAGTGAAACAATGAAAACATAGCAGCAACAAACATGAAAAATCATTTTTTTAACAAAGTTTAAATCAAGTTCCCGTGTTGCACCCTCAAAATTCATTTTTAAAATGAAAAATCATAAATTGGAAGGAGAGATCACTTCTTCCCACCACCTGAGACGTTGAACTTGAAGAATATGATATCCCCATCTTGAACTACATAAGTCTTGCCTTCCTGTTTGTATTTCCCAGCAGCCTGCACAATAAAATAAGCATTATAAATGTTTTTCTTATGACTAGATTATTTGGACTTTAATTTTATTTTTTAAAAGAAAAATATCAGTGTGATGGTGTACCTTTACTGCTGATTCACTCCCCAGTTCTTTGAGATCTTCGAATTTCATAACCTGGAGGCCATATTCATTTTAGTATAAATAGGAAAAGCTGGAAGATAAAAGCAAAACATTCCGAAAGAATCTAGAAATGGTCCTCTAACTATACACTCCATTAGTGGAGTATATACTGTTCTAGTGTAATATATAATCCACTGGTGCAATGTATGTTTGATTAAAATTGTTTTCATTTTTTTAAAATAAATAAAATAGGAACTGGTTTATCTAGGTATTTACTTCACTTTTCATAAAGGTATGTACTTCATTAGGTGAGTATACTTTTAAGAAAAATCAAAACAGTTGGAAACTACATTCAAGGCTACAAACGGGGATGCACATATCATTTTCCTTCCACAAGATGCGTATACACTATTGCTTCTAAACTTAGACCGTCACATGTGGGTGTGGCCCATTGAGGGGGTGATGGGCTGGACTATAGCTTAGATCTTAGTAGGCCCATGTGGAATGATGTGGAAGTGTGCACCATGGTTTAGTCACACACACCTAACAGGAGAAGATAATTTGTGTTCACATATGAGCACAACTATTACACACCAAGAGGAGTTTTAAAGTAGCGACCCAGTTGAACAAAATCTGTGTGTATAAAACTGTAAATTATGTAAACCAACAAGGATAAAACTCTCGACACAGTTGTGATGTGCAAGGTCCCCTAAAAGCAGCCAACTTTTCTTCAATGATGTTTACTTCTACTGTTTTTATGGATACAAATATGGTGCTTTGAAAAACTTGAACCCTGGGGACAAGATTCTCTGAAAGAAAATGGAATAATATGTGCATCTATTTAACAATAAAATAAAGGATAGATGAAGCCTTCATTTTCTACAAATAACTTGAACATCATTCATAAGCCAGATACCACGGGGGAAAAAAAACTGACAATGAAAAGGAAGCATCCATTGACTCAATAGTGTGTGTCAGTTCATTAGCAATTTTATTCCCAAGGTTCTTATTTAGAAGTAACATGCTTCATGTGTCCTTGAGATTTAAGGTAATTTAAATATTGAATATACCTACAGGTGAAATTTCACACGACTTGAAAAATCAAAAGGCATTATATAATGTCATTAATCTATCATAAGGAATTATTTCCTGATCCATGATGAATAATCTCAACTAATGATCATCCTGTGAGTTCGTGCTCAGAACATGTGAAACCATTCAGAGAGTTCTTTAAAATGATCCCTCTTGGATATTAACGGCTAAGCACTAAAAAGAGGTAAGAATCTTAAGATAAATATAGCATCTGCTCAACAGAAGAATGCGTCCCATGGGATCAAATAAACTGAGCAGAGAATTTACCTCAGCACATATAAAACCTTTCTCAAAGTCAGTATGGATAGCACCAGCGGCTTGAGGCGCTTTTGTTTGACGTCTTATCTGCCAGCATTTAACCTGCAAAAGAAAATGGTTTGGCATGGCAACCAGCACTTCAGATGAACAAATTAATATGAGGGAGTATGATTACAGTCCTAACAACTGCACATGCATTAAATCGTAATGCACCATCATTGAGAGATTACACATCTCAATAATAACCAAACGAAGAAAGCACTGTACTGATAAAGAAAAATAAAGAAAAGCTCATGTACTGATTGTAGTAAATGGAACAAATACTGTCCAAAATCCAAATGACGTCAAAAAAATTGGATGTCTATTCCAGAAGAACCAGTACAACATGAATACTAAGCACAACACAAACTCAATTATTTTCTTTAAAGGAGGTGGTATAGTTAGTAAACTGCAAACTTGTTAAGAAAGTATGCATTGTGTAAAGTATAGGTCACAGATCAGCTCTAAGCTGGATAGGATCAGCACTGCTTTTAAGGAGCTTTTGTTTGAGTCTATAGTTCAACCCACCAGTGGAACAGCATCCTCAAACCTGTTTTTATTGGCGATCAGCATTCTGAAACTTGTATTGGTGGTTAGTTTTAAATTACCTGAGCGGCTCAACTGAGCACGATTGAACATGATTGAAAAAATTGTGATTTTGGTATAGCAAATCTGAACACTTTATGATGATAAATACTAACCCTTCTTTGGGCTTTCTATCTTATATTCATTAATATGATGGCAAAGGCCTACAATTTCCAACCAAAAAACACACACACATTAAATGTATCTAACAAGTTATTCCAGTGTTCTTCAAAACACTACTGATTTTTCAAAAATCATATGGTTGGTGGTCAGAAAATTCACTAAATTAGTAAAAGGACATTTAATATATCAATAAGGTAACACAATATAGGAAAGATATCTTAAGCTTGCTTTGCATGGTTTGTCTTTCTTTTGTTGGTAGATCATTTATCTTATACTTGCTTTGTGTGGATTATGTTATTATAAGAAAGCTCATCTTTTTTTGTTGGTAGATCATTTATCTTAAGCTTGCTTTGCATGGTTTATGTTATTATAAGAAAGTTTATTTGTTTTAATTTTTTTGAGGAAATGTGGCAATGCACAGTTTTATTAAAAACAGGTGAAAGCTCCTACAAGGAATGTTACTTAAGTGCCTAACCTCCAAAAATAGATCGTAACTCCTCATGTCACAGGGTCACGATCACAAGAAGAGATCATAATCCTCACGATATAAGGCTAATAAAAATGGATTATAAATATCTCCCCCCCTTCAATTCCATAAAAGCACCCTGTGCCAGTTGCTAAGAGCAATAATTATGATGTTACTCATTGCCAGATAGACCAGCATATGGCAATTGATATCAAGGAAGCTTTCAGCTCCCTTAAGTTCCTGCAGAACTTCTGAGCGCACTCCCAACACATCCCACATGAACATAATCATAAAGAGCTCTCATTTTGAATCCCAATTTGGACTACTTCATCCAAATTGAGTTGGCCAAACATCTAATCAGGAGATGGTATTTTCAGAGTGGAGACAAACACATTGGTAATTTGAAGCCAAATGCTGGTATTTTCTAGTTTTCTTGAGTGCAAATTCTCATATTCTCTTATATAACACTAACCACATAAGGCTATTGATGGTGGAACCCATCCTTTCCAAATGGAGCTGTGGCCATGTAAGACCTGTATCAAGATGAATTTGAAGAAGGAAATAATGAGCAGAAGAAATATAGTAGTAACTTATCCCATCCCAGATATCTTGAACCTGGCTCTGCCATCCTGGGACTAAATCACACTTCTTGTTGCTCCCATAACAAGAATGTGAAATGTTCTGTGCAATGCAAAATCTGTACTGCCACTTACCCATTAATACTACATTAGCTTCTGCAAGCTTTAGAATTTCCAAACCTCACACCTCCTGTGGAACGAGAACTCTTTCCTAATAAAACGAGATCAATGCCTCTTCTATTGTGGCTGTTAACCATCCAGACAAACTGTTCGCAGAGAGATTCTAAATGCCTTGAAATAGAGCCATCTGAGGCAAAGTTTATGCTTAACTGATTACTACAATTTTCATTAGGAATAAGCTTACAAGAGTTTACAAGTGCAAGAAATGGTCTGGATGAAACAAATACATGTCAAAATAGTCTATGCTTAGCATATATACTTTTCATCTTACTCACTAGCAAGTACAACTATTCCCAAATCCCAATCATTGAAATTTGGAAGGATGGTTCAAATGTTTGTGAAGTCAAACCAAAGAATCTTTCCCTCTCCTCTACATGTAAGTTGATGAACAAATAAAGAATGGTTGCACGAGAATCCACATTCACAAAGTTCTAGCAAACTTAAATATACTTTAAAAGAAAAATTAACGCAGTAAGGCTATGCCTTGCATGTATTACCTCATCTGGGCCAGCAGTGAAAAAGTATATAAGATTAATTGCAGAAAATCCAGTCTTTACGATCTTTGTTAGAGCACTGAAGCAAGATGGAATGAAATCAATTATCAGTTATTATCCACAACAAAGATGTTACAATGCCATCATGAAAACCATACATGATAAATTTATATACCATTTGTTAAATCTTAAAATTTATTATTCAATGAGAAAATTCTACACCAAATATATAAGGTTCCAGCAAGCTAAAAGAAGATTGTTGACTAACTGCCTAAACTCTTCCACTGATTAAATTACACGATAAACTTTAGCAAAACTTAAAACACACAATGAAGCTATAATTTTAATGGTATTAAACTAAGGTTTGTCATGATTTTGAATAAAAAAATTTAAAGGTGTTAAACTCTTCATTTACATGATTAGAGGCACATGGTTATAAATTCAAACAAGAAATAGAGATAAACACCAAGCTTCATGTACCGATGATGCAGATTACCCAGTGTCATAACTGTGTCAGACTCAAAATATCATATTTTTTGTTCCCATCAATGGGACACTTTTCAACATTCCATATCTGTGTCTGAAGCAAACACATGTGCTTCTGACATTGTCATCTAGCCTACATACTTATATGTACAAGTTGATGCAAATGGATAATCTCAAGCAGATGATGACCCCCCCCCCCCCCCCATCCTTTGATGTTTAGTTATGTTGAAGGGTAATTCAGGAATAATATCTGTTATCTGTTAAATGTGTTATGATAGTTAATTCTTTGTTTATTGGTAGTTTTGTTACAAGCTCATCGTGGGGTGTGGTGGGCTTTAGGGTATTCATAGTTTTACAAGTCCAATGAAACAAAAACAGAAAATAAACAGAAACCAGGGCTTAAACAGTGGCCTAGTACATAAACAGCCTCAATATCACTCCGTGATCACCAATCTCCCATGACTCAGCCCAAGCTTAGTATTTGAAATATAGCATCTCCAACCAATTAAGTTTACCATCCACATCAATACATCATGCATCCAATTCTTTAAAAATCAGAATAAGGCATTTTTTTTTTTTTTTTTTGATGTAAAAAAATCAGAATGAGGCATTGAATAACGGTTGGCTTGCCTTTGCAACTTTATTTGAAAAAAATGGTAAGCATCCTACCTCATTTGTTTCAAAGAGAATGCCCAAATACAAACAACAATATAATGAAAATAAAGAAGAAGAAAAACCTGGGCCAAGGAAACAGTAGGCTTACCTTTGCAACTTGTTCTCCTCGCAATACTTGGCAGCTTCATCCTCAGGCATATCTGCAAGATTCTTCTCCAAGACACAGCTAAAAGGTATAATAGGTTCACCTCCATGTTCTTGAACCCTGAAAGTAGATCAACTCACAATTAAAAGATAAAAAGGATAATTATCATGATGAGAGCAAATATTGCAAAAACCGAATCCCTCTGCAATGCAAATCTATAAATTAATAATGTTTTGACCATCCCACACCGAGTAAGAAACTAGGCACCAACCAGTCACCATGTTCTCATAAGCTTAGACAATGGAATAATTAATTTAAAAAATACAGCATATCTGCAGCATGATGGAGTTCAACAAAAAACAAGCTCACTACAAATGAGTGTGTGTACCATGCATGGATTTTGGGAAGAAACTTGTTCTTTTTTCTTTGATAATCTTTCTCGTTCATGTTCACCTGTAAAACAGATTTGATGATGATCAGGAATCTAGCATATAATTTTCATACAAAGATAATTCGATAATGCAGGATTGATGCAGGTGCTATGATTAAACCACACTGGTCTTTGATGAAAGAGCCTTGCAAATTGCAGGTGCTATGTTTAAACAATAACTATCCAGCACTCCAGTCGGTCGGAAAAATTATCCAGCTAATAAGTCAGTCAAATTTATCCAGAGTTTTAGACCATCACTAGGGAAAATTTCAGAGAAATTCTCGGACATGAACATCAGGCAAAAAGCCCCACTGAGACTTTTTCAAGGTGCCATGTGCCCCCATCCAACATTATTGGTCCATGGTCATATTAATGAGAATTGAGAGCTACATAAAAAAAAGAGAAAGAGAAAAAATAATAAACTCCTCAATCCCAAAGAATCTAAAACCTAAGTTTTTGAGGAAAAGGGTGGGAAAGTTGAAAACTATAAATTCTTTTAATTTTTTCTTTCTTTCTTTTTGATAGGTAAGCGGTGGGACTTGAACCCAAGATCTCGTGGTTGCAAATTTTGTTGTCAACCATTAAGCTATGGGTCCAAACCTGAAATTCTTTAACTTAAAAAAAAAGAACTAATATGTTCAAGATTCAATAAGATATGTTCAGATTAGAAGGATAGGAGAAGAGAATACCAAATATACAACAGGTTTGGCTGTAAGCAATTGAAAAGTATTCAAGATCTCAATATCCGCAGCTTTCCAGTCTCCAAGACGTACATCCTTTCCATCCTGAACCCATGCTTTGACCTGCAGTAAAAGATTAAGAAAATTTTGTTTAGTTTTTGTTAAGATCTACATCAAGAAACAAGGAGAACAAAAAATGGTTGGACCCAGAAAAAATCCAACATGACCAAAAAAAGAAACCACCAAAATCCAAACCACATTTGCACCTGTCCTGTTCGAAAACGGAGACCAGTGACAAAGTATGGCATTTCCCACATAACTGACAACTAAATTATTACAAGTTTTTCACAATAAATTTAAGATGAGAATACCATCTTCACCACCTCATATTTAAACCATTCCACATACATAATGGGCCCCACTGTCTTGGCTCTACAAGTGTTTATGTTGTTCTATGGTTCCAAGAAACCTGCTCATCTAGTTTACCTTGGATTTTTTTTATGTTGGTAGTGGAAGATATATGCACTTGTCTCTTCCTTCCTGCTTCTGGATTTTCCTATTGTTTATTCAGTAAAGGTATCTCACTATTTTAACAAGGAAAAAATAAACTGATCTCTAACCTAACAAAAGCATTATGCATAAAAATTATTTATAAACCATAGTGTGGACCATAGGTAACTTGCACAAAAACATATATTAAAACCCCAATCAACTTAATGATTTTCTTTCAACAATTCCATTTGATTTTGACAGCTATGCCTACCTTGCAGTTGTATTAAAAATGTTGTGTTGTAAAGAAACCGATATAGGAAGGAGACAAACAGAAGAAGTTAATGCATATATGGCAGGATCTCTCTACTAAAACAACAATATAAAAGGTTAATGAATTGCAAACCTTCTCACAGAGTTCATGTTCTATTTTCAATTGCTTATCATTGCTCCTTTTCATGCTTTTCTCAAGATCCTCCAGCCTCCTTTCCATGAATTCCAAATCCTACAATGGAAGGACATGAAAGTTGATTGTGAAGAATAAGTGTTTTTTTTTTATGGAAATGGTAGGCGATCGCCTTTGTATTAAAAAGGCCACAGCCCAAAGAGTAAATACAAGCTAAACATACAAAACAAAGATCCCAAAATAAAGGGAACACAAGGAAATAAGAAGAGCCACATCTAGTATAACAATAGTAGAAGAGAACTCTACTCATGAAACACTAAGACGAGCCCCATGGTCCTCCCCCTTCCGAAAGAAAGTCACGTGATCCGCACCTCCCCCACCAATACCCTCACTGATTGAGCCCCCCCACAGAATCTGCCCCAATCCTGAATGAAACCAATCACCATCTCCCAAATATTTTCGGAATAAGCGGTTTTGACCTCTGAAGATTTTGGCGTTCCTTGTCAGCCACACCGCCCACAAAACTGTTGGGATATAGGATTGTGAAATCTTTGCTCGCAAAGATCGATCCCCGGGCGTTCTCCAACCTCCTACCCACCTCCCACATCCCCTCCACATCAGCAAATCTAACCCCCATAAAGGAATAAGTGTTGAACATTATTTTCTGAAGCGCATACATAAAGGAAGATACAGATATCCACAACTACATATATCATATAAAATAACAGCATAATTCATGTCAAAGAAACTCCTCTTTATAATAAATGATGTCCCGAGGATTAAATCACAACTAATGCAATACCCGGGGGTGGTGACAAAAAAAAATTATACAGAAAACAGGATCAAGTACATGAGTAAAATCCTCAATCCATAAGAAAAAAGGAAGATTGCACATTGCTGCACCCAACCTCATTTATATTAAGAGCGAGCTCAAAACAGGGAAATAAAAAGGTTGCGTCTTGTAATTAATTTTTATTGTTCCTTTTGTTTTTCTTTTATTTTGAAAATCCCTCGCCTCCTTTTATTCCGGGGTCATCATCTTTAATATGAAGGTTCTAATCTTTCTCCAAAAAAATTTTAGAAGGTGTGGTGTAATTTAGAGAAAGAATGCATTCTTCAACAAATTTCAATGAGTTTTCTCATTTTGGTTTTTTTTTTTTTTTTTTTGACAAGACATCATGGAATTAGTTTTGATATCCAATTATGTGACCAAGGTTGAAACACATGATACATTAAAATTTCTAAACAGCCCAACCTAGTGCTACAGCAGTGCACATAGAATAAGTTGGGGTCCAGCATTGTAATGCATATAATACTCTACAATTTGATTTCATGTTCAACTCTAAACCGCAGACCAAGTGCTACAAAGGTCACTGCAAAGCAAGTTAGCTCCAAAATTATGGATGTACTATTGTATGCTTAAGTCTATAATTGTAAGCATTATAGTTAAGTTTATTATTGCAAGCATCAATTTTATGGAGACAAATCACATAATAACCAGTAAAGCATCACCTCCAGTGGTGAACATCATAAGAAAATCCAAGACAAGACAAATGATATTGTCTCCTAAAAATGAATCATGAAGAGAGGCACATGAACTGAGTTTCTAAAGACAAAAAGAAGTCTTCGACATTCTTTTACTGATTCATTTTAGAAATCTTTGCCCATGTTTCCCCGATTCTAAATCCACATATTCTTCTTTGAGACTCAGGATTCCTGATTGACAACCCACAAAGAAGCTGATGTCATACACAAGTTGCATTGCATGCATGTATAGTACCTTGCATTCTGTTCAGTGTTGTCATAATGAGTGCCAATGTGCCATGATCTTCTAAGAAAGTTCCCATCACGAAGTCTTTACTTTTTTCTTTTCTTTTTTAAGAAAAATATTGGAGCGATTTTATTGAGAAAATGACCCCGAACAAAATGGAGAAGAGGGATCGCCATACATAAGAAAATTAAATGAAAATCAAGAATAGAAAACAAACAACCCCCACCCACTCCCCCAAAGGCAGGCCAACCCTCTACAAATAACACAAGCTTCTCACACTCCAAACCAAATTTTAGATACCAAACCATCACGAAGCCTTTACTTTTAAAAATAATATATATATTTATTATTTAATTTCAGTTGGTACACTTACGTAAGCACACCAAAACTACAACGAATCAACATTCATCTCCAAATAAATACAAGGACTCCAGTTACCAACAATTACAATTGAGATATTTTCCATGAATTTATGGACTCTTAAGAAATCATGATACCCATTAATTCAACACACACATCCGATACAAAATTCAAAAAAAAAACAAAGCAGACACCTCATAACTTGATAGCTATAAAAAAAGCACCTTGAGACGTAGTTCTTCACCTATGACCTCCAAATCCCTCACAGGATCCACGGTGTCATCGACATGAATGATATCCGGATCTTCAAATGCTCCTACAATGTAAGACAAAAGATTAATTTCTCTCTTGTGTAAATATTTAATAGAGAACTCAACCATGTTATATTACTCGGATAAATTGATGGGACTGAAAATTCAAGAAAAGTTCAAGAAGCAGATGATATGCTTTAAATAGAGTCCCATTCATCAAATCAAGCTAGGAGGTTTAGATCTATTAAAATTGACTAAAAAAAAAGCCATCAGAAAAACAAGGGTCAGTGCAACCAACATCCCTCCAGTTCTGCAGATGCTTACTTGAAATTTGGCTGTTGAATATCCAAAGGAGAGTGAAAGAGAATCACATGGACTACTAATCAATGATGGTGCTGATCATTAAGACCATAGATCATAGAGATTCATGATTAAAAACCGGCTAAACATGAAAAACAAAATGGCATTGTTGAGTGTGGAAGCTAATAGAGAAAGCCACTAAACACAAGTATTTGTCAGATTTTAAAAATTAAGAAGGTAATCAAGTCATTTGTCTGAAAAAAAAAAATTGAAGAGAAATATGAAAGCGAAAATAAATTCAGGTGCATAACCAATGATGTAACGGTCCAGAATGCAAAAAGTTTTCCCAGTGAGAAGCTGATCAACATATTTGTAAAAAGAATATTATCTACAAGTAACAATCCTGATTATATAACTACTAAATTGACATGCATAAAATAAATACAAAGGCAGTTATACTTTGTTTATGACAACCCATCAACAAAGATTATTGTATAAAACTGGTACCATGTGCCAGACTCTCCTTAAATAAGTTTCACAATACAAAGGTCTCCAGCTATGGCTTGAATCATGGAAATTACCACTCAACCTTGAGGCAAAGAAATACTTACTTAAAACATGAAAAATCCCATCAACTGCACGAATATGAGACAAGAAGTTGTTCCCTAACCCTTGTCCTTCATGTGCCCCGCGTACAAGTCCAGCTATATCATGTATTTCAAGGAATGCTGAGACCTGCATGTGAGACGAATGTCTTGTATGACTATAGATATAGATTTGAGGAGAGAAAAAACAGTAACATAAGCATTCTGGAAATAGCATTCCCTATGTCCTGCACTCATTTTTTTCTTCTCCCTACACCTGTTCTATTTGTTAGGTTCTTTACCATTATAATGCTAATTGGTTGACACCATCCTTTTATCATGGAGTTTATTATGCCTAAGTGGAACAAACATGCCTGGGTGTGAACACAAACCTAGGCGTTGCTGAGTGGCAGACGAACTTCTAGGCCCATAAAGATCACCTAGTCACCTAGATGCCACCCAGACAACTATAACCCTAAATCATGGGGCATCATTATGTGACAAAAGGTCTTTATAGCCCCACATATAGTTTTCAAATTTTTCATCTTGGAAGACCTCTTGTCTTTGAGCATTTGCTTATTTTCTTTTGGAGGTCTACCATTTTGGCCCCAATTCTCTGGATTGTACCATCCTTATTTTGTTTATAAAATTCTGGTTGTGTGGTCCCACTCGTTTCAGAGAAATAATACTATCCTAACATCCCCCCCCCCCCCCCCACACACACACACACCCACAAAATAAAGGGGCGGGGGGGAGGCATCATAGAAGAAAAAAAAAACTGTCACATAGGAAAGCCTCTCACAAGATAATAGCTATGAAAAACTCAGCATCACAAACCTCACTCTTTGGCTTGAAAAGTTGGCACAGCCAGGTGAATCGCTCATCAGGAACGTTGACCCGAGCCTCATTAGGCTCTATCGTACAAAAGGGGAAGTTCTCCGCTGGTATAGATAACTTTGTAAGGGTGTTGAAAAGAGTTGATTTTCCTACATTCGGCAACCCAACCTACAAATGAGAGTATACATTAAAGTCAAGCAATGAAACCAATGTCTCCAAAACTTGATCCAAGTCTCACAAAATATACTTGCAAACAGCAGAAAAAACTAGACCAGTGAATAAATACTGATACTGACACACCAGTCACTTTGCTTGATAAAATCAACATTTACAAGCCAACAGAAAATTTCACAAGAAAAAAGCTGCAACAAGGAGGACCTAAAAACCTGACCTCCAATACCTTAGGGGAAAAGGCATCAAAGACTGCTTCTATATAATAGATAGTATATTTATTTTGATAGGTTAGTCATGGAATTTGAACTTAGGAGCTCATCTTTGCAAAATCAAACACACAGACACACACACAGATATATATACAAATATATAATGCCCACAGCCCCACACCCAAGCCTTCCCAAATAAAAAAGATTACAATGCACCCAGGACAAATTACAAGGCAAAGCCCGAACTAACCCAAGCCTCCCCCAAAATCAAACAGATTACAATGCACCAAGGACAAATTAAAAGGCAAATCCCGAACTAACCAATAAAAACTATTGCTCAAGCACTTCAAACATTATAGAAACAATTGAACACCTGCGTGACTTACAAACTCCAGTCATTCAAATCAAAGTAAAACAAATCGGTTATAAATAAAGCAGGGAAGAACTGAAACAACCCCAACTCCTCGCATACAAACGCATCGAATCAAAGTGCTTATAATGAGTGAAACAGTGAATCAAAGCTTCAAAAATAACCAAATTACGATCCGATTCAAAGCTGTTCAAGAGGAACAACCGAAGAAAGCATGAAAGAGAGCTCACGATGCCGATCTTCAGGTGGGACGAGAACCGGCCGAGGATCGGCCGTTCGACGACCTGGTCCTTCGATTTGGCGGCCTTCGGGGGCATTCTCGGAGTGAATTCTTCGAAGATGAAGGGACCTTTCCCTTCGAGGTTTTCTAGGGTTTCTGCGCCGATCGGGGTTTTTGGGGGTGCTTTTTTGTGGAGCGAGTGAGTGTTCTGAAATGGTGAGACGGTGATGGAAAGGGGAGACGTTGGCCCGGACCAGCCCGGATTGGCCGGCCCGTATTGGATTCGGGCTGGACGGGTCGGGTCTACATTTTGGGTGGGTCTAATTGCACCCCCTCTATATACCTCGCACACCTTGTGTTTTTCACACCCCACCTGGTTCTTTAAATACCTCATTATATAAATAGATTTGAGTTTTCCATTTCACACCTCTCTCTCTCTCTCTCTCTCTCTAGCGAATAAAGAGGCTATGCATGTCTGAGCTCCTCAGCGCCTGGACCCTTGACGCCCTCCACCCCATACGATGGGAGGAGCAGCTGGGGCCGGTGGTGTTTCTCCTGAACAAGGCGGCGATGAGGGAGATTATTAACATGAATGAGGAGCTTCACAAGGCGAGCAACAATGGGATCATAAGGATGGTGACGGGGATGAGAGAAGGCGGCGGTGTTGACGAGACGATAGAGCTCGTTAAGGGGGTGGCGGAGACAATCTAGACATTCAATTTATTTGGGTTTTGAGAGGGGCTGATGTGCAGGGGATTAAGGGGAGGATTGATGATGTGTATAGGAGTTCTGAGGAGGTCTTGGATAGGATTATGAGGGAGGAGGAGAACATCAAAGGCTTTATTATTGTGAGTATAGTGGTTTGATATAACCAAATTAGTCTGCATGTATTGACACTGCCTCTGTCGACATATACTAAATGAATTGACACATCAATGATCGATCTCTTAAAAAAAAAGGTTTGGTATAACCAAACCTCATCCAGTTGCTTCATCAAGAAAAAATGGAACCTGAAACATGGGAAAAAAAGGTCTAATACTCTTATGTAGATTTTTGGCATAAACTTCAAATGATCTCAAATTAGCTTCTTTTTTTTTTTGGGTAACTCAAATTAGTTTAAGTAACACAAATGCATGGAAAAAGAAGACAGAATTCCATCATGCCATTTGGCAGTGTTATAGCCAACATTGTACTTCTTTTATCATCAAACAGAAAATAATTTTTTCGCAAAAAAAAAAATCACATTTTTATATATATAGTTCTGCATGAGTCGACATATTAAGTGCTTACAAATTCACATATGCTCAACATCCCCTATGTCTACTCTTTCAAAAAATATTGGTTTAATATTCTATTTTATCGATATCATATTTGCTGAAGAATTCGAATATGATGGACACCATACGTGTCTAACCCATTCCAGAGCCTACGAGTTGTTAATCTGTTTCCATCAACAACCTATCTATATAGGCTTTTCATATTTATCGACATCTTATTTGTCGAAGAATTTGAATATGGTAGACATCATACGTGTCTAACCCCTTCCAAAGCTTACGAGTTGGTAATCTGTTTCAATCGACAGTCTATTTGCCTAGGCTTTTTATATTTGTCGACAATCTTGATGTTTACGTGTCCAGTCAATAGGAGGTGTGCATAATACCTGAATATAAATGAATCTTTTTATCATAATCCGATTAACAAGGGTGTGCACAATATAACGAGGGTGCAATTAGTTAGGCCCCTACCTTTCTCCATTGGGTTGGGCTGAATTTGGCTTGCTGAATGTGCAGTCGGGTTGGATGCTATATACATCATGGGTGGTGGCTTTATTTGAGCCCCTCTAAATTGTAAATAAGCACCTCTCATTTTAATCACTTAATGTACAAGCCCCTCATATATAACTTCATATGCAAACAATGAGCACGCCCCTCTCACACCAAAATCTCTCTCCTACCCATTTGTCTCCCCCACAAAACCCTTCCCACTTGGTCTATCGACGCTCGATTTCGTTCGTCATGAGTCTCCATCACCGCTCGGGTTCCCCTCAAAAGTAGTGGTTGAAGCAGAGAAAGAGAAGTCTTCAGAGTCAAAGAAGATGGTCGAGGGGGAAGTTGTGGAAGTGGAGAAGAGTGAAAAGAAGAAGAAAGATAAAGTGTGATAACCCCAACCTCTATTTAGGCTTGTGCTATTCTTTTATTTGTTTGGATTGATGGATAGCACAATGATGTGTGTTATGTCATATTAGTATTCATTTGGAGTGCATTAGGGTCATGTATGCTTAGGTTATATCCTAAGTTGCATGTTTGGCATGATTCGGATATGATTTTTTTAATGCCCAAGATGATGTAGTTTAAATATGATTTTATCATGGGCATTTAGTTTTGAGTTAGCTTTCATACAAAAGTGGAATTAGATCATCTAGATTCATGTAGCAAAAGTTATGAGTGTTTTTTCAATTATACCTTGGGGATAGAAAAAGTCTGGCAACAGCTCTGTTTGATGTTTAGCTCATATTTTGAATTCGTTAGAGGAGTTATTAGAGATTGGCTTAAACATGAAAGTTGTAAATAATCTTCTTGACTTTCCAATGGAAGTTTAATTGTATAATTTGGAGCTAGATTGTTGAAGTTATGACTGTTTTACCAAAGGCTGTGCAGAATTTTAAGTCAGGGGTAGGATTGTCATTTCCCCTTTCTCTCAGCACCTTTCCATGGACTTAAAAGGTGGTTTTGCAGGGTCCCCAGCAATATATCTGGAACACAAAAAAAAAAAAATAGAAGAGAAGAAGAGGAGGAGAGCAGAGGAGAAGGGGAAGAGATTGAAGAGAGTTTTGGTGAGATCATTTAATCATTTGATTTCCTTTTGTGACTTGTTTTAGTTTGTTGGTTTGGATTTTTATTTGGGGGAGGTTACATTCATTTGTTCTAGGTTTTTAATTGTTGATTTGGAGAAGAAGAAGAAGGGATGATAGTGTTGGAGGCTTGGGATGTACTTAGAGAGGTAAGGTAGATTTCTGTCTTGTGAAAATACTTATGAATTTGATATCTAGAGACATATTCTGAGGATTCTGTCCTCATATGATATGATCATCTATGTGTCTAGATATTATATATGAAATTTGGTGACATTATATTACCTGTGTTGTAAGTTATGATCTGTTTTGTAAGGACTGTCTAGATTAGAGTGGGACTTGACCAGTTTCTGAAAATATTTTATTTCGGGCAATTAGAGATTAAATTAGATTATGATGTCTTCATGGATTATAATTCCAGCATGTCAATGAACGTGTATGATTTATTTTAAAATTATTGGATGGGTATTTGGTGCTGTGGAGATCAAAGAGTAGGGTTGTTTGCTGCCCAGATTTATATAGTTGCTGCCCAGATTTGTTGTTATGATGGTGTGGTGTTTTCTTGCTGATTTATAGGTGATTTAATTGGATGATAGCCTATGGATGAATGGCTTTTGATGGTGTAGAATAATTGTGTAATGCCCCAGGCTTACACGACAAGAAATTGTTCTCTTTGCCCCTAAATAAGCTCACGGCTTTAAAATGCGTCTTGGTGTGTAAGAGCTGTGCTCACATATAAACACAGACTATCTTCTCCCATTAGGCGATGTGAGACTAAACACCCTCACCCTCACCCAATCCATGGGCCTCTTGGAACTGTTGGACCTCCACCTCAATGGGCCGGGTGTCACAAATTGATTTAGTAGTTGGAGGTATAGGGTGTATTTTGCATTTGTTGGTTAGGATCTTAGGATATGTTCTGTATTATTTTTTTTATGCATGGATGTTGTATTTCTTGGCTGAGTAGATGATGTTTGTCTGTCAGAGGGGTTTCCTCAATGTGAGGAAATGTGGTGATCTTGTGGTGGGAATGGCTATGCTTCCACGAGTCCAGTAGTGATCACGCTACCATTGGACTATCCGAGGCGTGCGATTCATTGCGGGACGCAGTACTTGTATCAGTGAGTGGACCTAACTTTGCATTCTGATAGTATAGTTCCATGCTAAGTCATGTTTATGGTATCTCTGATCTTAATCTAGTATGCATGACTATGGTGGCATCCATAAATGATAATATGACATGGTTAAGTAGATTGTAATTGAAGTTCATGTTTATCTTGCTATATATAATTAACCTGGAATATGTAGTTAAATGGAGGATTTAATATTATCATCCTGAATGCATGATCATGATCTATTACTTTATCAATTGCATTTTATGTTCTGGTCTCAGCATGATTTATAGATCTTTGTCTAATGATCTGGTTAAAGACATTGCTAAGGATAGGGGTTTGATCGTATGGGTCAGATCCTATTGCATGTTGTGGTTTACAACGTAGGTCCTCGACCAGTGTGTGTCGAGCATGTTTGGGGTGGCTTAATTATGATAGTTCGTGTGAGTTATGAGTGCGAACATGCAGCTGAGGTGAGGGTAAACTCTGGGTGTCCTTCACGAGAGGAGCGTTTTCGAGGTCCCATGGTATCCGATACTTCAAATCGGCTACGCGTCAGAGTGGTTGGATGACAGAGAGCCTTAGCCAAGACACTGGGTTTGGCGGTTCAGTTTTGCATTGAGATGCTTCATGTGAGTCAGTTGAGGTGAGGGTAAATTCTGGGTGTCCTTCACGAGGGGAGCGTTTTCAAGGTTTATCTTGGACGCCCACAGTATCCGATAGTTCAAATCGGCTACGCGTCAGAGTGGTTGGATGACGGAGAGCCTTAGCCAAGATACTGGGTTTGTCGGCCCTGTTCGCAAAGTGATGGAGTCTAGGGCGGGATCCATTGATGCGGTTTGTATTGTAGTCGGGCTTTGGTGGATTTGACGGGTGGAGTGGTACTCCCTATATTGGCCGAGCCGATGCATTTGTAGAAATGGGTCGCCTAAGAGAAGTCACTGCGCAACAGGAGGAACTGTGAGACATTTGTGTGTAGTGGCATTTCAGTCACTAGGATATATATATATATATATATATATATATATATATATATATATATATATATATATATATATATATATATATATATATATATATATATATATATAACATTGCTAACATGGGATGGATCCCCTGTGGTATGGGACGCAGACGAATCTGTCTTTATGTTAGGGACATAATGAGGTGAGTTGGCCTCCTGTGGTATGGGACGCAGGCTGGTCGGCTTATACTTGATAGTTATTTATGTACATTTTTTGATGTGTTGGGAATTGTACTGTGAGATGCCTTGTGGTTAGGTTTTAATTTACTAGGCCTTCACTGGCTTACACCCTATTTTTATGGGTCTCATCCAGGTGTTGCACAGGATCGGTGAGTTGGGTGTGGTTGAAGGATTTGTGCGCCTCTTGCTGAATTGGTGAGCCTATCAACTTCCTGTTATTTTTTTGTACGAAGTGTTTTGTTGTTATTGGTATGTATTTGACTGTATTTGTAATTATGACTTATGTTCACACGGGACAGTGATTGTGTATTCTTCTGAGGGCCACTATTATATGTTCCATGGCCTTGTATTGTTCATTTATTTACTCATATACCCTTCCACTGTTGTCTATTGTGCTTCAATCATTTATTCTTTATGATTTGTTCTGATTATGATATACTGGGTATCGTTCACGTGTCACCCCTTGGAGACAGCCTCTCTTAGGGCATGACATAAAGGGGAGTTGGTAGGATAATCTGATGGAGAGGAGAAGGCTGAGAAGGAGAAGAAGAGCAAGGGGAGTGGTGAGGCTTGACGGTTCCATGGTGGAAGTCAACTGTGAGGATGCAGAGAAGAGTGAGAAGAAAGAGAAGAAGAAAAGCAAGGGCTCCAAGAATAAACAACAAGACGAGTAGATGAGAAAATTTAGTGGCGGCCCTTTGAGGTTTATTATAATAAGAGTTATGAGTTTTTAGATGATGTTCTTTTTAATTTGGGATTTCCTTTCATGGAATACTGGAACAAAAACATTGGTTTACCTGATTCTACGAGAATTGACACTCACATTGTCAATTGTGTTCTTCACACACGACTGTTGACAATGCAATTGTTGATATTTACATGATTTCAATTGCCAGTAATGGCATCGACGCATTCATTGTCAACATGATCATAATTTGTGATGTTGACTATGTTAAAAAATACCGACAACCCTAACTAAAATATTATAATAAATAAAAATTAATGTAAATATAAAACAATAGGAGAATCTACTATTTATGCAAAAAAACACACAAATCCTCAAAACCCTAAAACCTAAAAAATAAAAATTCAAACCCTATATAAACTCTGTACCTCATTATTTGGTTCTCCTCCTTGTTCGCACAAGGAAGAATATATATATTTAATTTATATGAGATGGGGGGCATGCTTATTAAAATAATATTGAAGATTTTTTCAAAAAAATAGGTAAGCTTACTTATATTGGGGGGCACATTTATTAAGAATATTTAAATGAATCTTTAGCAATAAAATGCATTTAAAGAATGTTTACTTACGTATTGGAGGGGCTCAATAGAACCACCCATACATCATTAGTCCATTTGCACACCTTTAAATTATAAGTAAACCACTCTTGTTAATAAGCTCCTCACATTTTGATTACTTAATGTAGAAAAGCCCCCTTGTATATTGATCCCAAATTCAAACAATGATCATGCCCCTCACATCAAATCCTCTCTCAGGGCCTCTCCCGGTTCGTCTCCTCCGCATCCGCCTCTACCTCCTCTTCATCCATTGGCGTTATCTTCTCCTACAACCACCACCACAAGTCAGATGACCTCAGCAGCTCCTTTGACTACTACTTCTCCTTCAAGTGTAGTAGGGACCACTGGATGAGTCTCATCTCGATGTTTTAGGGTCTGGTGACCATCGAATCCTCCATGAGTCCGTCTTTGCCAAGCTCGAGGATCCAACGCGACATTTGCTCCTCCTCTTCCCCTCCTTCTTTCTCTTCGCCTTACAAGGAGGGAAGGGAGAAGTTTTTCAATAGGTTCATCCAGAACGCCCTCAGTTCGTGCCTAGACTACAACTCGCCAAGTTTTTTGTTGACGCGAGCCAAATCGGCAGTGGATTGGAAGCCGATGAGTTCTCTTTCAACATGGAGGGCAGTTTCAATAAAATTGGATGGGGGGCGTACTTATTAAGTAAATTTAAATGGAGCTTTTATAATACAATTCATATAAGGGGGCTAACTTGCAATTTAAAGAAACGCAGATAGAACCCCCCAAAATACATTGTCCCCACAAAACACAGATAAACATAGTAACATTTACATTAAACACATGAAACTTGGGTGAGAAGTTTGTTAAAATTTGCTCGATCAATGAGATGACCCGACAAAAAATCACGGATCACATCCAGATAATGCCGTGGACTATTTTTACATCCAACCCATTTTATGCATTTAATATAGAAGTCTCAAATATATAAAGTCGAAAAAATAAAGGAGTTATTATTAGCACCCCTTGTCTTTTAGCTGATGCTCTTCGATTTTCAATAGCTTGAATTTTTTAGGCATGGCTTTCAAGTTTTGATGTACATTGCCTTACTTGGGGTTTAATTTAGATATATTCTAAAAAATATAATTATTTTTTTTAGTACTAGTTTTTTTATGTGCTATTAATTATGTATTTTTTCGTATCTATTCATTTCACGGTGGGTAATATAAATATATGGGATTGTGTCACAGATGTATGATTAAAAAAAAAAACTATTGGCAAACTGCATTTGGAATTGTGAAAACCATTGGATGTAATATTCTTCTTTCTTTTTAAGGTCATTCAGATTCAATATCTAAACGCGTGTTTTTCGAAATTGACCCCCAAAACCCGTGGTTTGAAAAACATTATTTTGTCAGCTCTTCAAACACCGTATTTTTATAACTTATAACAATGGTGGATGCTGTATTCGATGCAGAGATAGTCATCTATATGAATAACTCATAATCTTGAAAATTATATTTATTTAAAGTGTCATAATGAAATTAGAGTGTAATGGAATCGCTTGAAGAGATTTAAGTTGAAAAAGAAATTCTCTCCACATCTAATAAAATATATATACAAATGATGAACTACATTTAACAAGTAAATGACTTTATGGGACTAGAAGATATTTTCCCAAGCTTAATAAAGAAATAATTGAACTAAATTTTATGAACAAATTAATGTTTAAAGGAGAAAATCAATCAATTAGGAAAAAAATGACATCAAACTATCGGAGAATAGTGGCCACTACTTCACAAGGGAAATAATGAGATAATTTTAAGAATTATGACATAACAACATGCTTTTTTGGAGATGAAAATGATCCAACGAAAGGATGAAGAATCGGAAAAAGTTGGAGGAGAATAAGACAGAAAGGAAAAATTACCATTACGGATTTTATATTTACTTCACTCACAAAAATCTCTTTTGTAGTTTAAGATGTTTTTCACTAAATCCCTTCCTAATGATAATGTTCTAAAAAAAAAGTTAAAAGAAAGATGCTCTATAGTTAAACAAACTCCACTTAAAAGAAGATAAGTTAAAAGTAAGATTCTCCAATAAAAAATAAAGTAAAAAGTAAAAGTTCCACTAAAAAAAAAAGATGTGACATTATATTTTAAAGATTTTAAAATATGTAGGAGAAGATAGCTATAAAAGTAGAAGACATTGTGAGGAGGAAATATATTCAAAAAATACTCTATAAAATCTATTAGTTATAATTTATTATATTTAAGTTGCATATGCATAATTGAAGATACTTCACCGAAGAAGAAACAACACAAAAATAAGATGCTCCAATAAGGAATAAAGTAAGAGTAATATTTCACTTAAAAAAGATGATGTGACATTGGATTTTAAAACATTTGAAATCCGCAAGAGAAGATGACTATAAAATGAAGGCATTGCAATGAAGAAATCCATAAAAAAGACTAAAATAAATACCATGTCATTTTCATACTATTATTCATTTTGGAATATACTCATCCTCCTTCTCTGTTTTTTTTTTTTTTGTCTTTTCCATTCCCTCCTTTGTGTCTACTACCACAAAGGCACCATATTGTTACATTATAAAAATAAGAATCATACTATACGCAAAAATCAATTCAATGCATATGGAGAAGAGATATGGAGGAGTTGTCATTCAAACTTAAGTTATAGTAAAAATAGTGAGAGTGTTAGCAAGATTGTCTTTGATAACCTCTTCATCTCTATCTCAAAGGTCGAAATGAAAGAAGAAAAAAAAGTTTTCAAAGAAGCTAGATGCACAATTGATCCCAAAGTGAAATGGCACTTATGTCGACTATTGACAATTGAAAAAATTATCAAGAAGATCAAGGAGTTGCAAAAGACTCCAACAATCGATACAAAGCTCAATGCTCAATAGCTCATTCAGCTTCTCCGACTTACACCACTTCAAGTTTAGGTTCTCAAGAGGAGGTTCACTGATGGCTTCTCCTCCATTTAGAACATGAACCGTGGAAGTCGAAGAAGCTGAGGAGCTATTGAGCTTTTTATTGATGGTTGGAGTCTTTTAGAACTCTAATGTTTTTTCCAACTATCAGTAATCAACATATGCGTCCTTCCACTCTGGGACCAACTGTGTCTCCATCTTTTTTGAAAATTTCAATTTTTTTCACTTCAAGGTCTGAGAGATAGATGAAGGAGTCTTTAAAGGCAATCTTGCTGGAATTGGCTTCTTTTACTTCAACTTAAGTAAGAATATTTGTGTGCATACATATAAGCTGATAAAATTGTTGGCCATGGTAATTATTTTTAAAGCAATGGTTTTTTTTCCAGTGAGTTTAGTAATGTAAATGCAGCTAAACCTGACAATGGAGCGGATACGGATCATATAGACCCATATCCGTATTTGTATTAGAACTGAAAATTTGAAAAAAATATCAGTATCCGATATCTGACGAATATTCATATTGAGCATCTATATCCAATCTAAAAATCTGGATTCGAATTTGAATAATTATCCAAAGGGTGGCACTATTTGCGCCCATCTAATCTATAAGTAAGCCCCCTTGTAAATAAGCCCCCCATATATAAAACCTAATTCTAAACAATTTCGACGCCCCCCCTCAAATCAACCACCCATGTCTCTCTCACACCCATATGCCTCTTTGCACCATTGATTTGGTGAGAGTGAGAGAGTCGGATGTAGGATTTGTGTGAAAGAAGGGGTCGGGTGTGATAGGGGAGAGAGGGAGCGTGAGGAGGGGGGGGGGTAGGGGAGGCTGATTTGGTGAGAGTGAGGGGGGAGTAGGCAAGCCTGATATGGTGAGACTGAAAGAGAAAGGGGAGAGTGAAAGAGAGGGGAGACATGAGAGGGAGAGAATGAGAGAGAAAAAAGGAAGATCTAGTGGTTTACCTATTTGTTAACAGGAAGTCGGGTTTATTGTATTGAACATCTCGACACACCGGGGGTCAACATGCTTAGATATAATCTACACCAGTAATGTCAATGGATTAAAAAAAAAACCAAGTTGTAACGAATTCGTAAGGAACAACAATGAGGAAGTCGATAGTGTGTATATATCGACACATGTAATGTGACATTACTGGACTTTTTTTTTAAAATCTTGTTAATTGTTGACATATATGAAGTCAATGACTTTATCAACAATAAATAAAATTAGTTGCTAACACGTCAACAAATTGTACGATCTTCTCCTTTGTCTTCTTTCCCGCGCAAGGAAAGATGTATATTTTAGTTTATATGAGATGGGGGGAATACTTATTGGATGAATGTTAATTAAATTAGAGGGGCGCAAGTAGTGCCACCCTCAGTCCTCTTCACTCACTGTGATTAGATATATATTTATTTTATTAAAAAATTATTATTTTTTATATATGATACCATTCAATTCGTGAAATATATACTTTATTTTTTAAAAGTACATACTTCATTAGATAATATATATGATTTAAAAAAAAATGAAAACAAATGCGATCTGCGTTTTGGACTACAAATGTGACTGAGAGTAATATTTTTCTTTCCAAAGAGATGGTTTCAAACTTGATTTGTAGGAAGGTGGTTTTCTTTTGGATTTTTGAAAAATGGAGTTTCTTCACAAAAAGAAAGAAAATTATAATCTCTTACAAATATTATCAGAAATTTATCAATATGAAAATGAGATTGTGCTTCATACAAATGCATAATCTATCTAGGTTTGCTTCCAACATGAAACGGTTCTGGAAAAAAAAATTGCATCAATGTAGAATCATAAAAAGTCTAGGACCAACCATGAGATTGACAACTTAACAATGGACTTGGGAGTGTTAACAATGTACTAAAATAATTGTGTAGAGGGCATTTTCTGTATTTTTGAAAAGCATCCGGCTGGAGGGACCTAAAGATAATTTTTCACAGCTTTAGAGACGTAAAAAAAAAAAACTTAAAAATTTCAGGGATCTAAAAAAATAGATAGGTGACCACAAAGACTCCTAATTAATTTCCCAAATATTTTTTTGATCACCAACAACATAATTTTTTGCATAATTTTTAAAATTAATCTTTTAAATCATGAAAATAAAAAAAAAACAACAAAAAGTATCATTTAATTCAAAATTAAGAAAGGATGATCAACTTTTTTTTTACAAGGAATGTAAAAAATAAAATAAAAAATTCCTTAATGAAAAGTTCATCTTCTTTATAAAATCAAATAAAAACAAGGCTATCTACCCATAAAATAGAAAAAAATAATAAATTAAAACTAGAAAACGACACAAAAAGCAATAGAAAAATGAGTATTTTAAAAAAGAAAAAAAAATCCAAATGCAAAAAATATAGAATTAATTTTTCATCATTACGTAAATTAGGATTATAACTGTAATGAAACAATATAAAAAAAAATGAAAATGAATGAGAGGATATTGCTGGTTCAGATTGGGATTATTCAGACTATTAAAATCAATAAGTTGTTGGAGACTAACAAAATTAATAAGACGAAATTCAAAAAATGTACATTGTTGTTCACAATTTCTTAACTAAATATGATTTTTTTAATATTGTTTGTTATGATATTTTTTGGGCAAATTAATTAGGGGCATATGAGAATACCCATTTATTAACCATTAATCCCTATATTGTTTTGCGAGAAGATCTAGCGGTCGTCAATGTGAGCGTAGGACCCCTCGTCGGAGCTCTCTCGAGCGAGACCGAGAAGCTCTAGAGGGTCAAGTCTCTCGTGGAGCTCTGAGAGCTCCAATTGGCCACGAATAACCCCCACATCCTCTCCCTCCTTACAGTCTGAGATTAAGAAGCTCGAGAAGGTGAAGTCCCCCTTCTCTCTGTCATTCTATCTCACTCTTTCTTTGTAGTTGCTATGAAGATTCTACTGTGAAATGCTGATATGGATGAGTAATCTGTGGAATAAAAGTTTTTTGTGTTTTTTTTGTGTGGAATTGATTGATATAATTGGTTTTTTGTTCTTACAATGAGTTTATTGTGATCCTAGAATGAGTGCCCAAGCAAATAACACTAACAAAATCCACTAACAAAATCCAGAAGCTATAGGGGAGACACCATATGCAATAAACATTGAAACTGGTGCGGGTTGGATTGCTCTCTGTATGTATATAATAGCAATATATAGCATACATAATGTGGATATAGGCTCCGTTTGTATTTTATACCTTAGGCCATCTCCGGCCCTTATTCAAACTTATACTCAAATTTTATTTAAAATTTAAGTAAAAGCTTGATTTGATATTAGGACTGCAACTTGGGTTGGGTTGAACCCTAATCTGACGGGTTGAACCCGATTTTTACATGGGTTGAGTTAGCCAAATCGGGTTGGATTTAGGTTGGCTCACTCGCAACCCGACCCAACCCAAACTCGTAAATTAATAGTTTAAAAAAAGATATTATAGCTGTTCATTATATAGTTTCTAATATGGGCAGTTCAAATTTTAGGTAAACATAACTAATCTTACGGGTTGGGTCGGGTTGGTTTATTTAATTTGCACATCATGTTAGAAAATCGGGTTGGATCGAGTTGGTTTACTTAATTACGGGTTGAGTTCGGGTTAGTCCAATCCGGGTTGAAAATCGGGTTGTGTCGATTAGGGTTGAGTAGTTTAGAATTCGGGTTAGGTTCGGGTTGGGGTCAACCCGAACCCAACCCGTCCGAGTTGCAACCATATTTGATATGATGTGTCTCCAACCATCAATTTGTATTTTACTCAAATCTTTTAAAAATTTCATATCTTCTTTTAATTATTTTCTATAAACATTTTCAAAGTCTTTCCTCAAACATTTTTACTAATCAATTTTTATTCACTTCAAGTTATTTAAATTTAAAAATTATAATTATCCAATTTTTTTAAAAAGGTAAAAATAATTATTTTTATTGGAGTAAAAATGAGAAATTAAGAAACAAAGATAAAAACTTAAAAAAGAAGACCACTTTTTTTTTTTGGTTTCAAGAGATGGTAAAAATGTTGGGGGGTGGGAAGATATCTAATATAATTCAACTAAAGGTGAAGTTAAAGGAAAAAAAATATCCCATTGGAATAAAATGTAGAGATAAAAGAAAAAAAGATACGTTGAAAATTTGGATCTCCCTTAATTTGGATAAAGATTTGAATAAAAACTTGATTTGATATGAGTAAATGGTTGGAGAAAGTTTTTGATGACTTTTACTTAAATTTAAATTTAGATAAATGTTTGAGTATAAGATTGAAGATGCTCTTACACATATAACTTTGTGTCTATCTGTACGTGTGAACATGCGCATCATTTTGTACTTTGTTTCTATAAATGACAATTGCCTGCTTGGATGATTAAATAAGAATTCTAAAATCACTTATGATTTCTGCATTTCAGCATAGGCAAAGAATACTAATAGCAGATGTATCTTCAAAATGTACTATTATGCTCCTCTTTTATACTGTCATTCTCCTCCATACACTGTTATATTTTCTGTTATCTTGGGAGGGGAGAAAAACAAAGAAGAGATGGGGCAGATGTTAAAAAAGAGAAGAAAAAATTGTAAGATCAAATAAGGATGGATGGGAGGACCTAAACAAAATTGATGGATGAGTGAAGGGACAAAAAAAAAAGTAAAAAAATAGTGACTTAAAGTGGTATTCCCATGGACCCCTAATTAATTTCATACTTATTTTTTTTCAAATATTTTATAAACAATATTTATTAATTATTATTATTATTTTTGGGAAAATTAATTAGAGGTCCCTGGGGATACCACTGTAATAACAATAGGTCCCTTGACTTTTTTTTACTTTTCTTTAGATCCCTCCATCCATCCATCTATTTTGTTTAGGTTCTTCCATCCATCCTCAGTTAACCATATCATTTGTTCTTCCATTTTTAACCCCAGCCTCATCTCTTCTTTGTTTTCCTTCCCTCCCAACATAACAAAAATTATAACAGTGTACATTATGAGCATAACAGTGTACAGAAGAAGCATTACAGTGAATTTTAGAATTATATATGCTATTTAAATCACCATCACATATTTAAATTATCTGCTGTTTAAATCACAACTGTTGATTAACAAAATTACCAGAAAGTAATATTTGCATATTCTGTTTATAACTTTCACACTCTTTTTGAAAACCCATTATTCGAGCTTTACTTTCTTTTGCTCTTCGAATAACTTTTGTTGCATACTCCCCTCAGAACTTTGAGATGTCCTGTTACCCCCATTCCGTTATGAGGTGCTCGCCGTATTTGATGACAGATATATCACAGTCAATCATAAAAAATACTATAAATTAATTAATATCGTATCGCTTACATTGGGATATTATTAATGACAATACAATAATAAGTCTTACCCATTAGATTGTTGTGGGCATTGGTCATTCCTTGTGAGTGGCCAGTCAAGAACATCGTGCATGAAATGGTGCAAACTAAAATACATTTTCAACCACTGAACCTATACATTAGGGAGAAAATATCTTAGATCTAAATAAGAGTGTACATAGACTAATAACAGTGTACGTGAAGAATTTAACATTGTATAAAAACAATATAATAGTGTGCAAAAATATTGTAACAGTGCATAAAGAGAAATATTGTCATTTTTTGTAGACGAACCATTTTCTAAGAAACATCTTTCATATTGTTAGATAAGAAGATGAAGTATTATAAAAATTGGCAACAAATTGGAGTCCTGGAATAATCCATGTGCTCTAATTGTTTTGGCATTGTCCTCGTTCTCCAACTTAAATTCTTCCAAGGACTGCTTACACCACATTTTTCTAATAACTTGCAAGCAACCTTTGTGGAGCTGTCATTAAGAGCTCCAGTAATGCAGAAAATTTATCTTCCTATCCATATATGCATTGGTCAATTATGTGTTGTATTAGCCCCAGCCCTCAGCCAAGGCATAGCCCACTAGCCATTATATATAAGTTGATTAATAAATGCTTATCAATGGAACCTGAAGAAAACATCATACCAGAGGCTAGTTAATAATTTGCTTCGTTAATTTAACATGTTCTTTTTTGCCATTCAATTACATTTATGCAACTCCTCCAATAAATGAATAATCAACATGTCCTTCCTCATTATCACTATCCTAGTTTGCTTTGGTCTACCTATTGCCTAACTCCTAAGAGCCTATTCATAGATGATTTTATCACTCCCAACTAGTTCACCTCTTGGTCTCCTTCATACATATCCAACTCATCTTAGGCAATTTTTTGGACATTACTATCATATTTATAATATTTCATAGAAGAGGTTACATGGCTTCAAGTAAGAGTCCTGGATACACTATCCATTTTAAACAAGCTCAAGCTTAAAAACAGGGGTTCCATAAGGACATAGCAAATAAAAAAGGTTCAATTCTCCAATGGCAACAACTATAATAGTGTACAAGAGGAGCACAATAGTGAATTTTGGAGTTCTTTTGTCATATGAATACCCCTATAACTACAAAGAGTACAAGCAAAACTAACAAGTTAGATTCCGGATATTAAGATAACCAATGTTAAGTTAATTTCTATATCATGTTAGGAGCATAATTGTGTACAGAGATAGTATAATAGTGTACAGAAGAATTATAACAGTGTACAAGAGGAGCATAATAATGTACGTTGAGTTCTGTTTGTAGATATGACTGCTCTCTATCTTCCAAAATATACACAGAATTACACATATTTGAAAAACAAATATATACATAGAATTATATATACAGACCCACCACCAAGACAGGACAACAACAAGCGGGTTGTTGATGGAGAGAGTTTCAAATTCAAACCATAATGAGAACTATTATGCTTATAAACTAACATCTTTCCATGCTCAATTTGTTATATATGTGTCACTTTTTGGCCTATTGGCAACCATTGGAGCATTTTTAGCAGTTTTAAAATTTTTGTGTTTTTCGATTGGAACCGCATAATTTTGGACTGTTAGCTATCGTCCGAGTTAGAGGACTCCGATTGAAAATCTAACTGCATATTATGTGTCCTGGTGCCGTTTTAAGCCACTCATGAAAATTTCATCGAATTCCGACATCGTTTCCAAAAATTTCGCAGTTCCGGGGCGTATCCGGGTTTTTAAGTCGCACACTATATATATGTGAGATCTAATTCCCGAGTTACTATTCATCATCCCTACCAACCCTTCCCCTCTCTCCTCTCTCTCATTTTTCTCACTTTTGAGGCCCCTACACCCCTCAAAACTAAAAACCCAAAGCACGAGAAGTGTAGATCGGGTCCCGATCTACACTCCGGTGCTTTCAAAACCCGATTCCGACGACTCTAGCCACTCCGAACTCCTCTCTTTCTCCTCTGTTTTTGCCCGATTCGAGGGCCGTGGTAGATCGGGGCGTAGGAGAGCTTTTGGGAAAGGTTCCGACGCGCGGAGAGCCACCGGACGCCTCTTCCTCCCCTCGGTAAGCCTTCTTTCCCTCTTTTTCTTGCATAGATGTATGCTAGGGAGGTGGATCTAGGGTTGGGTGGTGGTCGGAGGCGGTGGGTGGCCGTCGGGGGCAGTGGGAGGCGGTCGGAGGCCGTTGGAGGCTTTCGGGTGGTGGTGGAGGTGCTCGAGCAGTGGCAGCCTTGTCCCGAGCAGCAGGCAGCAGCCGCAGCGGCTCAGGCAGCGCACAGGCTGGGCGCGCGCGGGTGTGCGCGCGTGCGTGCGCGCGGCGTGCGCGCGGGTGAGCGCGGGTCTGGTGCGAGGAGCTGGTCGTGCTGGGTGCGCCGGGTGGGCTGGCAGTGCTGGCGTGTGGGCTGGTGGCCTCGGGCAGCTCAGGCAGCTCAGGCGCAGGGGCTGGTAGGGCGCGCGCGTGCGTGCGCGCGAGCGTGCGCGCGGGCGTGCACTCGGCGGGGAGAGCTGGAGGCCAGCTAGGCGGGTATGTGCGGGGAGCTGTGCGCGAGGAGCTGATGGCGAGCTACGCGCGAGGTGCTGGTCGCGCTGGTCTGGGCGCGAGGAGCTGGTCGCGCGGGTGCTAGGCGTGCGGGCAGTGGTGGTGCGTGCGCGAGGCGCGGTGGGGCAGGGGAGGTGTGCGCGAGGCACGGTGGGGCAGGGGAGGTGTGCGCGAGGCGCGGTGGGGCAGGCGAAGTGTGCGCGAAGTGCTGGTCGAGCAGGGCAGTGTGCGCGAGGCGCGGCAAGGCAGGGGTAGTGTGCGCGGGCGCGAGGTGGTGTGCGCGGGGGGCGAGGCGCCGCGCGCGGGGGCGTGCGGGGTGCTCACGGGCCAGCGCACGGCGTGCGGGGCGCGCGCGGGCTGCTGCGGCTGGGCGCGGTGGACGCGCGGTGCCCCGGGCGGTGCGGCGGCGTATCCAGGCGGCGGGTAGAGGGTCTGGCGGTGCGCGGAGTGCGCGGGCTGAGGCGCGGCGGCGCGTCCGGGCGGTCGGGTGGCCGTGCGGGTCGTGGCCGGCCGTGCGGGTGGTTGCCGGAGTGCTCGGGTTGGCGTGCGTACGGCCGTATGCACGTTCGCCCGAGCGTTGGGCGTTTATTCTGTGTATTTTTGTGTATTTAACAGTTCTTGTGGATTTATACTTACCAGTTAATACCCTGTCTTGCAGATCTCGACGGACGGTCGCGCGTCGACCCGATTTCCGGTGAGTGGGACAACCCAACCCAGTTTGGGAGGCGTTACATGCTTTGGGCGTGTACCGATCTCCCCTGGGGCGTATAGTTTGTATTAATTATTGCAATTATAATCTATGTAAGCATGATGTGTGTGTAGAATTGCATGCCACCCTAGATTGTGTGATAGGGACTTGCACCCTTAGGATTGTGCATGAGCCGTGCATCCTGCCACCTCGCTATCATGCTAGGAAAGCCCGACCGGTGCATGCGCCCTATTAGTTTGGTTTATTTAATTAAATGCAAACTGTAATAATTGATAACATGCTTAGGGAATATAAGGGGGCCTTGCGAGGTTAACATTGAGACCCGGTTAGGGTACTCCGTGTTCCTCGTTTGGTTGTCGGATGTCCTACATCGGGACCTCAGGTTACCCTCCCAAGGTCTCTTTTCCCCTTTATGTCGTATTTATTTCCTCGCATCCTGGTTATGCGCGCTGGTGGAATTCTGAGGAATTCAAGACATTAGAGTTGTAGAGATGTGCTGTCAGCGGATCCGAGTGGATCATATGCGATGGATAGGCTGTTCTGTTCCCTTCGTCGGATCCTGTTAGAGACTACCTCAGCGTTAGACAGGTTGTCCCGTGCAGGGGCTCCCATTAGTAGGCGCCTCCTGATTTTGGTGAAGGACTGTGCTGAACATGAGAGTGGCCAAACGACCTACGGAGTGAGGAGAGACTATCGGTGGACCAAGGGTGACCAACAGCCTAGTCAGTCCCAAGAGCCTATGTCACCTGGCAAAGGTGAGGGTGAGGGTATGGTGGGCCGGCAATGCGACGACCCACAGGTTTTATGTATGGATGATTATAAACCCGCTAAGTCCCAATATCCTAGGTCACCTTTTGAGGGTGAGGGTGAGGGTAAGGGTATGGGGTTCAGCGATGTAACGAACCCCCGGATTGTGATATTATGCCACTTGTGGCTTATGAATTGCTTAAATGTGGTTAATATGAACTGTATGCATGGGTTGTGCTATTCACTGAGCGTGTGGCTCACCCCTCGCATATTGTCTTTTTCAGTGCCATCTGAGGGAGGGGCTTCTCGGGCGACGACACCGGTAGAGGGTAGCGCCGCGTCCCACGAGTTTTGAGGCCATCAGCACCCTTCTTTCAGTTGTATGTATATACTCTGTGCTTGGGCACCTAGTTGGATTATGTATGGATTTTATTTGTGTATATATATGGGCATGTTGGCTCTCACAGGACTTATGATTATGTATCGAGTCTGTAGTATGTTTTGACTACAGACTCAGTCTTTTAGCTTCCGCATTTGGTGTATATATTATGTCAGTCCTGCTTTTACCTGTGTTGTCATCTTTAGTTATTGTTTGTGGTATATTATTGAACTCTTGTTACTGATATCATATATACACTTGCCGTGTCCTGGGGACGGCCGCCCTGGGGCGTGACACAATTAGAACTTAATAATCACCTAGGATTAGGGCTGCACAATCAAAAGAAGATCTAAGGGTGTATATTTGAAGAATACCAGTGTACATATAACAGTGTACATATAACATTGTTAACATAAATCCTAGATTTTTTCATAGTTAATCAAATCTCCATAAACAATAAACACATAACCAATTCAAACAATTACATTGTTGCTTAAAAATGAAATAGGATGGGTGAGTAATGCTTATAGTGGGCCAAACAAAATAATTCATGTATAACACACATGATTAATGTCACGCCCCAGGGCGGCCAACCCAGGGACGCGGCAAGTGTATGTATCATATCAGAAGCCTACACAGGAGGTCAATAATATATATCATACACAAACAACCAGAATGACACACATGCAACAAAAGGCTGACATGATATATACACCAAATGCGGAAGCAAAAGACTGAATCTGTGAATAAACATTCTACAGACTCGATACTCAATCATCTGTCCTGTGAGAGCCAATATACACAAATACAACTGAACATATACAAACACGTGCCAAGCACGATAACATAATACAAACAGTCAAGAAGGGATGCTGATAACCTCTGGCACTCGCGGGACGTGGCGCTGCTCCGCTACTGAAGAAATCCCTCGGAAAGCTCCTACTGCTGCTCCGGCTCCAACTCAGGCACAGTGGCAACTGGGGAAAAACATATGCGAGGGGTGAGCCGCACGCTCAGTGAACAGCACAACCCATGCATCACAGACGATATTGACCACAATTCCATTATTTATCCAATCTCCAAGACATAACAACATAATCCAGTGGTTCGTACTTCGCCGAACCACCACACCCTCACCCTCACCCATCAATGGGTGACATAGGCTATTGGGACTGATAATCATCTATTCACAAATCCAGTAGGTCGCTCATCGCCAACCCACTACACCCTCACCCTCACCCTACCACGGGTGACATAGGATTTTGGGACTGACTAGGCTGTTGGTCACCCTTGGTCCACCGATAGTCTCTCCCTCCACTCCGTAGGCCGCCTGGTCTACTCCCACATTCAGCACAGTCCGTCACCAAATCAGGAGGTGCCTACTAATGGGAGCCCTCTGTCAGGAAGGCCCTGTCTAACGCTGAGGGTAGCCTCTACCGAATCCAACGCAGGGAACAGAACAGCCTATCCATACGCATATGATCCACTCGGATCCGCCAACTACATATCATTACAACTCAAATGTCATGAATTCCTCTGAATTCAACCAGGTGCATCATCAAGATGCGGGAACGTGTACAAAAATCAGCAAGGCTGGAATATCATTGGGGGAAAGAAACTCGGAAGGGCGGCGTGAGTTGCCGTTATAGGATACCCCGACAACCAAACAAGGAACACGGAGTACCCTAACCCGGGTCTCACCGCTGTCCTTGCAAGGCCCCTCCCCTATAATATCTACCAACTATACTAATAATTATACCAATCATACAATCATTACATATAATATTATTGGGACTAGAACCTTGGGAGGGCAGCCCGAGGTCCCGATACAGGACATCCCGACAACCAAACAAGGAACACGGAGTACCCTAAAACGGGTCTCAGCGTTGACCTCGCAAGGCTCCTCCCTATAATATTATCCTAAGGCATGCGATCTAACAGATACCAGCATTTAATTTAATAATTAAACTAGTAGGACGCATGCATAGGCCGGGGTTTCCTAGCATGAAAACCAGGGGACATGCTGCATGGCTCATACGCATATCCTATGGGTGCAAGTCCCTAACATAAAAGCCTAGGGTAGCATGCATTCTACATTTTCATCATGCTCACATGCAATACATATTATTACAGGTTAATATAATCCACGGTGCCCCAGGAGAGGTCGGTATACGCCCAAGTGCGTATAACACCTCTCTACTGGGTTGGATTGTCCCACTCACCAGTATCGGGGTTGTCGCGCGACCGCCCGTCGAGATCTGCAAGACAGGGTATTATTTGGTAAGTATAAATCCACAAATATTATTAAATACATAAACCCACAATTAAACTCCCAACACTCGGGCAAACGTGCATACGACCCGCACGCACGCTAGCCCGAGCACTCCGACAACCACCCGCACGGCCGGCCACCACCCGCACGGCCACCCGACCGCCCGGACGCGCCGCTGCGCCTCAGCCCGCGCACCTCCGCGCACCGCCCGGGGATCCGCGCGTCCACCGAGCCCAGCCGCGGCAGCCCGCACGCGCCCCGCACGCCGTGCGCTGGCCCGCGAGCACCCCGCACGCCCCCGCGCGCGGCGCCTCGCCCCCGCGCACACCATCCCTGCCTTGCTGCGCCCCGCGCACGCCTCGCGCACGCCTCTTCGCCCCGCGCGCACCCCGCGCGCACCTCCGCCGCCTCGCCGCGCCTCGCGCGCACCACCACGGCCTCGCCGCGCCCCGCGCGCACCACCACGGCCTCGCCGCACCCTCCGCGCGCACCTCGCACGCACCTCGCCTGCCCCACTGCGCCTCGCGCGCACCTCGCACGCACCCCGCCTGCCCCGCTGCGCCTCGCGCACACCTCGCACGCACCTCCGAGCGCAAGCCCGCGCGCGCACGCTCGCGCGCACGCACGCGCGCACGCCCAGTCGGCCCCCCCTGCGCTCGCTGCCAGCACTGCCAGCCCGTCCCGCGCGCCCAGCACGACCAGCACCTCGCGCCAGACCCGCGCACGCCCGCGCGCCCGCCGCGCGCACGCACGCCCGCGCGCATCCCCGCACGCGCCCAGCCCGCGCGCTGCCTGGGCCGCTGCCGCTGCTGCCTGCTGCCCGGGATAGCCCAGCCACTGCTCGAGCGCCACCACCGCCCCTCCCACGACCTCCGACCACCTCCGACCACCTCCAACCACCTTCGACCACCCTCCGACGACCCCCACTGCCACCGACCACCTCCCAACCACAAAACCCCCCCTAGCAATCATCTAGACAAGAAAAAAGAGGGAAAGGAGGCTTACCGAGGGGAGGAAGAGGCGTCCGGTGGATCTCCACGCGCCGAAACCCTTCCCAAAAGCCTTCTCACGCCCCGATCTATCACGGCCCTCGATTTGGCTCGAAACAGAGGAGAGAGAGGGGAGGTCGGGGAGGCTAGAGTCGTCGGAATCGGGATTTGAAGGCACCGGGGTGTAGATCGGGACCCGATCTACACTTCCCGTGCTTTAGGTTTTCGATTTTGAGGGGTCTAGGGGGCTTGAAAGGAAGAAAAACGGAGAGGGGAGAGAGAGAGAGCAGGTCGGGAAGATGATGAATAGTGTTTAGATATTTTTGATTCCTTTTAAGTAGAGCGCGACTTAAAAACCCGGATACGCCCCGGAACTGCGGAATTTTTGCAAACGATGCCGGAATTCGATGAAATTTTCGTGAGAGGCCTAAAATGACACCAGGACACCAAATATGCAGTTAGATTTCCAATCGGAGTCCTCTAGCTCAGGACAATAGCTAACAGTCCAAAAAATTAGCGGTTCCGACCGAAAACCCTAAAAATTTTTAAAACTGCCAGGACGCTCCAACGGTTACCAGCAGGTTAAAAGTGACACAAATATAACAATTAATCCCAACTAATGTTGATTTAATGAAGTAATTCATGTGCAATGCATGTGTCGTGTACATGTGCAATGACTATTATATATAAGCATCACTTAACACAATATATACACATATGGTAAGTCTCATAAATTAAATTTAGTTTCCATGGTGATTCATCATCATAAAGTCCTTAAACTGGGGGGGGGGGTTGGTTTGGATGCGGGTTAGGCCCAAATTGAGGATGATAGCAATGTACTACATAATCAAAAGGAGTTAACAATGTACATATGATGCATAACAGTGTATTAAAAACAATGTAAAAATAAAACCAATATTTTCCATTGTGAATTAAACCTCCATAACTAATTTAATATATAACCTAGGTTAAAAAATTGCATAGTCATCTAGGATTAGAGATGAAACATAACATTTTGAAACACAATCAAAAGAGATTAAGGGTGTACATATGAAGCATAACAGTGTACTCATAATAATGCAAACATGAAACCTATGTATACTGTTGTAAATCTGTGTACATTGTTATTTTTCTATGAATACACCCTTAATAATTCAACACAAAAATCACATATTTTTACTAATGTTCATCATATTTGAAGTAGTAGATGAGTTTCAAAGAACAAAAATTCAGAACCCAATAAACACTTGCATCTCCCATTTCTGAATGCTCCCCAACTTAGCCATAATATTTCAAGAAACACCCCACACTTTCCTCAAAATATATAAGAAAGTGCTACAGATGAGAACACATTCTAAAACCAAGGTCATCATTCAAATCATCATCAAGAACTGTCAACAAATATTACAAAAAAAAAAAAAGAGCTTAATTTCTTGTCTAGGCTAGCTACTCCAGTCCAAGTAAACTAAATATTCCATCAAAATATCCTGATTGTTGTAAACTAAATAGAATATGATATATAAGAGTATATAAACAAAGCACACAAGTATATAGAGAAGAGAAGTAGAGAGAGATTTCTTATTCAATATTTGTTGGTTGGTGATAGAATACAAGGCAATACCCTTTTATTTATAGGGTACCAAAGGTTGAGAGTTACAAGCTAAAGAGGTGAAGGGGTAGTTAGTGGGGTGATTAAGATAGGAGAGTTATGGAGTTGAATGAGAGGTTATGGAGTTGAAGAGTGGGGGAGGTTATGGGTTAGAGAAGTGGTGGTTATCCACCATATTCACAACACTCCCCCTTGGATGACCACCACGCTAAGAAAATTGCCTTATTAAAACCTTGCTTGGAAAACCCAATGAGAAAAAACCAAAGCAAAGGAAAAAGAGTACAATGTAACTTAATCGTATAATAGTGTATGCGTTTGACACTTGCCTTATTAAAACCTTGCCAGGAAAACCCAATGGGACAAAACCTAGGCAAAGGAAAAAGAGTACAGTTCGCAAAATGTCATAAAAAATTACTCCCCCTTATAAGTACAAGATTTCAAGAATTTTGGTCGCAAACTCGTCGCATCCTGATTTCATACACCAGCTTCTTGAATGTTGACGACAAAGCTTTAGTAAACAAATATGCAAGATTGTCCTTTGACTAAATTTGTTGAACAGCAATTTCATGTCTCTGCTGGAGCTCATGAGTGTAAAAGAATTTTGGAGAAATATGCTAATTCTATTACCCTTGATATATCCCCCATTGATTTGAGCAATGCATGCTGCATTGTCTTCATATATAGTTGTTGGAACATCTGTAATGAGAGATAGTCCGCATGCAGTACGAATATGATGAACCAAAGACCTTATCCACACGCATTCCCTGCTTGCTTTGTGGAGTGCATGAATTTCAGAGTGGTTAAAAAACGTGGCGATCAAAGTCTGTTTCGTAGATCGCCAAGAGATTGCTGTGCCACCGCAAGTGAATACATAGCCTGTTTGTGAGCGAGCCTTGTGAGAATCTGAAAGATATCCTGAATCTGCATAACCCTTTAGTTGTGCACCATTATTGGAATCCTTTGCATAGAATAGACCCATGTCTGATGTTCCACGAAGATAACGAAAAATGTGCTTCACACCATTCCAATGCCTTCGAGTTGGTGCAGAGCTAAATCTGGTCAATAAATTAACTGAAAATGCAATGTCAGGTCTAGTGCATTGGACCAAATATAATAAGGCGCCAATTGCACTAAGATATGGTACTTCAGGACCAAGAAGATTTTCAGTATCTTCTATGGACGAAAAGGGTCCTTCTTTGGGCCAAGTAACCTTATGTAACGCCCCCCCGGATCCACGGCCCCGTTTTGAAGCGTGAAATCCGGGTGCGTTAATTACATTCCTCGAATCTCAGAGTTTTATATATATATATATTTTTTCATCCAGAGAACATACGAATACATCACCATAATTATACATATATTGTCAAGGCTAAAATCCAACACAATTTCAATATACATCAGGAACAACTAAATTTATATGTCCACACTATCGTACATATGGGTCCTCTACATGCCAAAGAAATGATCGAACCTTTACACAAGTCTAGTGCTCCGGAAATAAAATACGAGCTTCAACCTCCAACGCCTTAACGAGATCGACAACCATCAACAGCTAATCTGAAAGGTTGGGAAGAGAGGGGTGAGCTACAACACGCTCAGTGAATGGACTATCATCATCCCGTTAGTACATTTATATTCAAAATATCAATATCGTAATATGTCTACACAGACATGTAATATATCAAGAAAATAAATATACAACAAGGCCACCAAGACATGCAACAATATATATACACACACACACACAATCTTATCCAACATGATGCATGCAACACCACGAACACGCATGTCCGTCTTCGCAGCACCTAGCTCGCGGGGCCTTTCACAGGCATGGCCACGTAGACATAGCCACAAAGACTTGGGTCCTACGTTCTCGGACCTGGCCACGTAGACGTACGCCCACCTAGACGTTGGCCACAAAGACTGAGCCACCTAGACGGAATGGATGCATTGATAACCTATCATAACTTCAAAATTCACAAAAGAATAGAGCATGCAAAAATCCCAACACACCAATCAATTCATGATAAATATCTCAGTAAAAGGCATGCTCATATTTTTATTTCGAAACTAGCAGTTATATTCCACAAAATAGATGGTCCTAGCATGAATACATAATATATTCTTTTGAAACTACATATGAAACTCAAGTCCACTCACCTCCAGTCCACGCAATACAAATCGATGCACATGCATAAACGCTATACACTCGCACGTGGATAACCTAGCATAACAATTATGAAATCAATAAATAAGAAAATCATTCAATCATGACAAACAACTGACAAACAACACTCAGCCCAATAAATCCCAAGAGCCCGTACCAAATAGACCTACAATCCGCAACTCACCTTAAAGGCCTAACAAAAATCCCAACTCCAAATAAATATTAAAATGTTCATATCTCACAATGATCCGATAATCAATATCCATTTATTTCATAAGGCCCACATAATCGATCAATCCTCGAATAAAATATTTAGACAAATAATCCACTACAACTCCAATGATTCAAATAAATCAATCCAATCAATTTACATCCAAATAACAAAAATATCCAATTAATATTCATTGATCCCACTAAACCAAATTAATTGATTTAAGATCCAAATTGAGTCACCAAGATCAATAAAATCATCAAAACCCACAAATCAAATTATACTCATTAAACATCCATTTGGGATCCCTTTAATCTCTAAAATTCATCAAACTTGATCATGAAGCTAAATATTTGAATTATAAGAAACTGCACAGAAATCTTTGAAAAATCATAACTTTCTACCCGTAACTCCAAATCAGACGATTCAAGATTCGTTGGAAAGATCTTTTCGAAACCTATTTCTGTTTGTGAAATACAATTTTCCCAGAAACGACTCTATCATAGTCAAAAACACGATTTAATGATCAGGTATTCAATCCACCCGAAAATAACCCTTAAATCCCAAAACCAATAAATCTAGTTTGATCTTAAGAAATCCTTCAAGATCCATTGAAATCTAATAAAAACATCATCTATTTAAAATCAATCAAACCCTAACCCATCAATATTCTTTCCCAAATAATAGATTGACACAATCATCTCCTAACCAAACTAAATTGAAACACTAAACAATAAAAATCAAAAGAGAAAGATTTATCACCTTGTAGTGCTCGACGGGTAGAGTTAGGTCATCACACCACCTTTCTTGTCCCATGAGAATTCTGATGCAAACCCTAACCCAAAATGTGTTATATATAAAAGGGTTTTTACCAAATTACAAAACGACCCCTCAAGTATTACGGGTTTACAACTAGGTCCTTATCCGATTTACAGACAGATCCCTATCCGATTTACAAACGGATCCCTGAAGCCTATTAAAAGATATTCTGGATTCGCAACTAGATCCCTGGGGCCAATAACTTAACACAAAATCCTAAAAACCTAATTTCCCTAACTCCGAATCTCACCAAATTTCAACCAAAATATCTTGAGACTATAAAGATCTCCAAAAAATATAAAATAAATATTTCAACATCAATTTATAATTATCAAAATTATAAATCAAATTAGACCCATTTGGGCCTACCGCCAAATAAAAAAAAATGAAATAATTAAATTTCAATTAAAATTTCCATTATATATTTAAAATAACAATAATGATTCCCAAGCCCCAAATTCACAGGCCCCAAATCAGGCCCCATGACATGGCATACACACATTGTCCATAATACCCTTTTTTTTTTTGGGGATCAATAGACGGTTACACAGTGATCCGACTTTGGCGTCACAATTGATTAAATGTAGACCGCATATTGGGGAGATTTACAACTGCCGATCATTTAGGTTTTGTATTTGCAGATCATCGTCAACCAAATCAAATCAAAACCGATTGAATATTGTGAAACCATCGTAGCTCTATAGGAATTTTTAATCCGGTGAAGTTCAAAAACATTGTTCGTTTTTAATGGACGTGGATCTTCAATCAACGCCTACTCGATCTGGTATGTGATCTTCAATCAACGTTTTTAATGGAGGTGGATCTTCAATTCGTATTCGATTTGGAATGAAAATAAATTTAAATCAAAATTGATTTGAATACGGTGAAACCATTGTAGATCTTTAGGATTGTTTAATCCTGTGAAGTTCAAAAAATTGTTTGTTCTTTATGGAGTTGAATCTCCAATCAACGCCTTCTGGATCTGGTTTTGTGAATTCTTTTCATCATATCTTAACTTTTTGGATTGAAAATAACATTCGAATTTAAAATTAAATTTATGATGATCAATTTTTCAATATATGTTACATGTACCAATTAAGAGTAATGAATCTCGTTTATTTGTTGATCGTTATTCCGCATCTTTTTATTAGGTTTTGATATGTTTTCATATTTGTTACTTTGATATCGTTACATTTAATACATAATGGTGTGTGATGTTAATATTTCAATTCTCATCTTGAATACACGTTTTCTATTTTTGTTACATTCATAAATGTAACAATCACTCATGTACTGCATTTTTTTTAACTATGCAAATAGAAATTATATGTAATTGTAACAATGAAGTTTATAATGTTGCAGGGGATATTTAACATGTAGTAGTCACTGTGTACTGCATTTCATTAAACATTTGAATTTAAATTATGCATAAATGTAACAGTGAAGTAGATACTTGTGCAGGGGAATCTGCTACATTTTCTTTGGAAGGCAGTGCATTAGAAGGTGAAATCGATGTTTTGATGAGCATAGTACTGAAGTTATTGTTCCAAGTGTTGGAATGTCATTTTGCTCGGAAAATGATGTTAGGATGTTTTATAAAAACTTTGCTCACAGTGAAGGTTTTGGCATTGCGAAGATTCACGGTAAAAAGGATGACAATGGGCGACCAAGATTTTTTTCACTTGCATGTTGTCGGAATGGGAAGCATGTTTCCACAGGGAGGAATGTTTTCAGTGGTAGGTCATCGATCAAGTCTGGGTGCGGAGCTAGGATAAACATTAATGTGAAGGATGGAGAATTGTTTGTTATTTCAAAGGTTGTCTTAGGTCATAACCATCATTTGAGTCCACTTAAGTCACGGCATTTTGCTTGCCATAGGGAAATTGATCCTTTTTCAAAAAGAGTGCTGGATATAAATGACCAAGCAGGGATCAGAACATCAAAAAGTTTTAATTCACTTGTTATTAAAGCTGGGGGATACGATTGCATATCATATGAGGAGAGAGATGCAAGGAATTACTTGTCTAAAACTAGAATCGGAAGGCTTGGTGGAGGCGATGCACAAGCTGTTTGTGATTATTTCGTGCGCATGCAAAAGCGAAATCCAAATTTTTTTCATGCTATTGATTTTGATGAGAATTTCAGAGTAAGAAATATTTTTTGGGCTGATGCGAGATCACGAGCATTATATGAGTCATTTTCAGACGTTATTTCATTTGACTCAACATATTTGACGAACAAGTATGATATGCCATTTGCACCTTTTGTTGGTGTAAACCATCATGGACAATCGGTCTTGTTTGGATGTGGTCTATTATCCAACGAAAATACTGCAACATACGTGTGGCTATTCAAAGCATGGTTGGAGTGCATGTATGGACGTATGCCAAATGCTATAGTGACTGACCAATGCAAGGCCATACAAGGGGCTGTGTTAGAGGTTTTTCCTCATTCTCGCCACAGATTGTGCCTGTGGCATATCATGAAGAAGATTCCTGAGAAACTGGGCAGGTTTGTTATTTTTACTTGTTTTTTGTTACATTTATTTTATTATTGTTACATTTCACGTCATGTTATTAGCAGTGCAATATTCATTGTCATTTGATTGCAGATGAAGTTCTACATATTTATAATGGTTTCAATTAATTTCCCGATACATTTTTGCAGTTGCAAGAGTTATGTTATTAAGAAATGCTTGAAGGCAATAGTTTACGAGTCTTTAACTGCTGATGTTTTCGACAAGCAGTGGATGGAAATGATTTTGGATCATGGTCTGAGCAACAATGTCTGGCTCACATGTCTATTCAACGACCGAACAAGATGGGCTCCTGTATACGTTAAAGAAACCTTTTGGGCTGGTATGTCAACTACTCAGAGAAGTGAAAGTATGAATGCTTTTTTTGATGACTATGTGAACTCAAAAACGACTTTGAAGCAATTTGTGGAACAATACGATAATGCACTGAGAAGTAAGGTTGAGAAGGGCTGACTTTCAATCAGTTAACTCAAGCATTCCATTGCTTACTGATTTTGGGTTTGAGAGGCAGTTTGAAGAAGCATATACACATGATATGTTTAGGAAATTTCAGAATGAAATCAAGGGGTTGATTTTTTGCAATTTGGTAGAAGTTTCGGATTAGATGGCGTGAGAGCTTTTGTTGTCACTGATGTTTCAAAAGGCAAAGATGGAGCAACAAAGAAAACAGCTTATGAGGTTAAGTTTGATGAATTGAAACAGGAGTTTCGATGTGTTTGTTGTCTATTTGAGTTCATGGGTATCATATGTAGGCATTGTATTAAAGTTTTGATACATACAAACAAGAGTGTAGTTTCTTCATATTACATTATGGATCGCTGGCGGAAGGGCATCAAAAGAATTCATAATGCTTTGAAGAATTGTTATTTGGACAACATGTCAAATGATCACATGTCGAGGCATAATGAATTATATTCCAAATTTTCATTTGTTGTGAATGCTGCAGTTGTATCTGAAGAAAAATATGTCTTCTGTACACAATACATGGATTCTTTGCAGGAATCTTTGTTGCATTTTTCATCTGCGAATGCTAACTGCAGTTCTGTTGGCGTAACACCATCGCCGGTTAGATGTGTACATTCACCTAAAAAAGTTCGAAGCAAAGGGCGACCACCGACAAAAAGGAAGGCAGCAAAGGTTTACAGGTCGAAGACTAAGCACGTGCAGAATACATAAAGCAATGTGTAGATCGATACATAAGTGATTTGTTCTGACTCAATTGATTTTCTTTTTATATTTTTCAGGTTTAATTTCCACAATAATGTAACAATGTATCAGTCTTGGGTTGTTGTTACATTTGAAGATGTAACAAATATTAATTCATTGATAGTGTGTACTTGTATTACATTCGAGTTATTAATTGATTGTATCAGAGACATCTGTCCCTTTTGAAATTCATATTGATGCATAAGTGAAGTCTGTTTTGTAGTTGCTTGATTTAATATTCAATATTATGTTATAATATGAATCACTCTGGGTTTTTTGTTACATATAGAAGATGTAACAATTTTAATGATATGTAACAGTGTGTATTTGTGTTGTGTGTACCTGTATTACATTCGAGTTATTAACTGATTGCATCAGAGACATCTGTCACATTTTTAAATTCATATTGATGCATAAGTTATTTATGTTTTGTAGATTCCAGATTTAATATTCAATATTATGTTGTACTTTGAATCACTATGAGCTTTTCGTTACATAGAGAAATGTAACAATTTTAATCATATGTAACAGAGTTTATCCCTAACTTAGCATCAGACAAAATATATCTATATTTTCATTTCATGGCTCCCAAAACATTTGTTATAAGCTGTTTACATCCAAAATTGCTATTTGTTCGATTTACAGACAGACACAACAAAACTCTAAGAGTTCAATCATCAATATGCAATGAAAACAACTTGTGATCCTCTTCTGTGTACGTCCTTTTCCTGTCGTTGATGAACTTATGTATTAGCTGGGCTCTTGTACTACTGCACATGTGGCGAGTCATTACCGATGATATATCTGTTTGAAAGGCATACTGAGTCATTACATGTATGACCACAATTCCGCACTCTATGCTGCAGTTAAAAAAAAAATTTGAATCAGTATGTTCCTTTAATATATAATGAAATTACCTAACAAAGTAAATGAACTTACGAAAAATCAGGCTGCTACGGTGCATTCTGAACAGAGATGATCTATCCAGGTTCAATTCCTTCATAATGTTCAATGAATGTGTCCATCTGTAAATTATAATGTATATGCATGAGAAGTTAAATTAAGTTAAACATATATATGGTCAGAAAATTTAAGTAGTGATTACCAATTTGTTAACCATCTGCAAATGCGTGTCCATGTCTGCATACTCCTGAAGTAGTGAATTGTAGTGTCTCCATATGTTTTCAACTATGTCATACACAGCCAAAGTCCAATGCCCTTTATTATGCAGAGGGAAGTGTATGTATTGATACAGACTGAGATCTATCCTTTCTTTCACTAGCACCTTGAAGAGGTGACGCTGTTCTTCATTTTGCAGTGACTGAGAGATGCTTGCAGAAACGAAAAATGAAGATCGGTTGATCCGCATTGGAACTCCTTGCTCATCATATAAGATTTCTGTATAGCCATCAATGACCTAAGAAATTACAAGTAAATACATTATATGTTACATTTAGTTTGTAATATTCACAATTGTTACATTTACTCAATAGTTGTTACATTTATAAGTAAATACTCACATTACTAGAAAATTTCATCCTCTTTCAATATAGACATGATATCTTCAAAATGTATAACTGAAAGACCCCCTTGCCAAATTGGTCCACTGCATATACAAAAAGTGTTACATTTAACAACTATTGAAGAAGTGATAATCAGAACAATTTATGACAGTAAAATTACCTTCCAGAGGTGAGGCCAACTATTTCCTCAATATCTTGACATCTTTTTGTCCCAGTGCCTTGGATACATTATTTTTTGGAATTCTGAAACTAAATTTCTGTTTTTTGGTTTTTTTCTCTTGTGGAGCTCCAATAGCCACTCTTTTGGCTCTTTTTCCAGCATCAGAGTATTGAAATTCAGGGTCCATGGCTGCTTTCCTATCCCTCATCTTGATTCTTCTAACCATTGACCTTGTCTGCTTTTTTTTCATGTGTTGCTTCTCCCATGTCCACCTCCACATATTGAATATCTGGTGTATATGACTTAAGTGGAATCACATCAAGGGGTTTTGCTTCCTGTGATGGGTTTTGTGTCTGAAGGAAATCTAGCATTACAGACTGCTGTGCTATTATGTTCTCTTTCTCAGTGATGTGTTCTTTCAGACTCATGATCTCAGCATCCAAAGCTGTCTTCTGGGTAATGTCATGCACCGATGCATTGTCTTCCATGTCAGAGATTATTTGTTTCTGTTTTGCAATGACACTCAGATATCCTTTTTCTCGATTTTTGTAACCTTTTATGTCATCATCTCTTAGACTGACTTTTTTTTTCAATTTTGTTTTCACAATTTTCAATTTTCCTATCTGTTGATTTAACCCACGGATCTTTCTCCTTAGTAAACCACATTTCTTGAAAAGGCAATCTAAATTGCGGGCACTTGTTCTCAACCTGAAACTCTTACTATTGTTATCTGCCATAATTCTCAGCATGTCAATCCCATGTGCTGCTACTGTTATTTTGAGGCTTGTGTTTTCTTCTTCTAGGGCTTCCATAGTAAGAGTTTTTTTAACATTATCTGGTGACAAGTTGCTTATCTGTATTCCTTCACTCTGATGTTCAATTGCAGAGTCGCCAAACTGCACTTCACCTGACGGGTTATTCTCATTTTTTTCATTGGATTCCTCATTTTCTGATGAAGTCTCCCCACCACCATTGGATTCTTCATTTTTTTCAGACGTTTCTTCTTCATTTTCAGTATCAATATGTGCAGAGACCCTTACCCCCAGCTGCTGTAGCTCTATCAGCGTTGGTTCAATCTCTTCTATGGATAACTTTTCATGTAAGAGACAAGTTTATATTAGTAAAAATGTAACAAAGTCATAACATTTTCATTTATATCATATATCATCAGAATAGTTAATTGCATCAGTGCAGTTTAGACATAACCAAAACATTATATAAGATATGTTACATTTTCATTTCATATTACAATTGTTAATAATAACTGCTATATTGGTACAACATAACATATGGAATTAACTGCACTGAAACAAGTTTTTGAACAAATGTAACAAGTTTTGACAAATGTAACAAGTTTTTGAACAGTTTAACATGTCATGACAGATATTCTTCCAACTATAAGAGATACATTCATTTAATTTAGTAACCTAACTAGAATGCTAATATAAATATGTTAATTTTTAAATCACAAATGTTACATTATCATCACATAATATGTGAAACAATGTAGCACATATTTTTATTGTTACATTTATAATATTATGGTTACATTGTCTGTATACCAATGTTCTGTCATAAAGTCATGTGAAATAGTTTTATTGAATCAGTAATGGAGTTATGAGTATTCCAATTCTAACCTGTGATGCTTTAATCTTGCGAATGTTTATCTCCGACATGGTTTTGTGGAATTTTTTCAAATCCCATTTCTTGAACCTTGGGAACACTGATGGACGTGAGGGAGAAATCAAAGTTGTGTGCTCACATAACCAGAACTGCATAGAAATTAAAAGAACAGTGTCAGTAAATATATTGATTGCAGTTTCAACTAAAACTATTTGTTAGAATCAGACGTTAACTTACAGGTAGCAGAGCAACACAGCCAGTAACACTTGATGGGTTATTCTAATGCTTATGAATTGACTTCATCAGTAAATCTAGTATTGATGATGACCAATCAAATTCCTTTATGTTGTTGATGTCCTCCAAATACTGAAAGGTTGCCCATCCTATGGTGTGACCACTGTTTGTGTAAAATAACCCCACAAACAAGTACAGGCAGCACAACTTTGTGAAATCGTTCAGATCATGGTTTGATTCTCCCTCCAATGCAACCAGAAGTTGCTCCTTGATATATGGAGCATTAGGTCTGCTCACGGACCCAAATCTCCGCTTTATGAACTCTGTGTTTGGCTTGGTGCCATAGTTCACTGTAACAAAGTGCAGCCAAACCCATTAATCATGATCATGACGTTACATTGTGGAAAATTAAATGTAATTCAAAACAGGAATTTCTGATTACCTTTAACTTCTTTTTTGCCAGATTTGATGCCCAATATAACGTCTATTTCTGTTATATATGTGTCACTTTTAACCTGCTGGTAACCGTTAGAGCGTCCTGGCAGTTTTAAAAATTTTTAGGGTTTTTGGTCGGAACCGCATAATTTCAGACTGTTAGCTATCGTCTGAGCTAGAGGACTCCGATTGGGAATCTGACTGCATATTTGGTGTCCTGGCGCCATTTTAGACCTCTCACGAAAATTTCATTGAATTCTGGCATCGTTTGCAAAAATTTCACAGTTCCGGGGCGTATCCGGATTTTTAAGTCGCGTTCTACTTAAAAGGAATCTAAAAATTTGAAATCACTATTCATTGTCTCCCTCGTCGAGATCTCTCTCTCCCCTCTCCGTTTTTCTTCCTTTCAAGCCCCCTAGACCCCTCGAAATCGAAAACCTAAAGCACGGGAAGTGTAGATCGGGTCCCGATCTACACCCCGGTGCCTTCAAATCCCGATTCCGACGACTCTAGCCTCCCCGACCTCCCCTCTCTCTCCTCTGTTTCGAGCCAAATCGAGGGCCGTGATAGATCGGGGCTTGAGAAGGCCTTTGGGAAAGGTTTCGGCGCGCGGAGAGCGCCCGGACTTCGCTTCCTCCCCTCGGTAAGGTCCTTTTCTTCACTTTTCTTGCATAGATGTATGCTAGGAGTGTGGATTTGTGTATGAGGGGTGGTCGGCGGCTGCGGGAAGCTGTCGGGGGTGGTTGGAGGTGGTCGGAAGTGGTCGGCGGCTGTGGGAGGGGTGGTTGGAGGTGCTCGGGCTGCAGGGGGTGGTCTCGGGCTGCAGGGAGGGGTTCTCGGGCAGCAGGCAGAGCAGCAGCAGCGCGCAGGCTGGCGCGCGCGGTCATGCGCGCGTGCGTGCGCGGGCGCGCGTGCGCGCGGCGTGCAAGCTGGCGCGCGCGGGCAGGCGTGCTGTGCTGGTCGTGCAGGCGTGCTGGGGGCCTCAGGCAGCGGGCAGCGGGCGCGAGGAGCTGGTCGCGCGGGTCCGGCGCGAGGGGCTGGTCTGGGCGCTGGTCTGGGGCGCGCGGAGGTGCTGCCGGAGGTGCTGGACGCGCGAGGTGCGCGCGGAGGTGCTGCCGGAGGTGCTGGACGCGCGAGGTGCGCGCGGAGGTGCTGGACGCGGAGGTGCGCGCGGAGGTGCTGCCGGAGGTGCTGCACGCGCGAGGTGCGCGCGGAGGTGCTGCCGGAGGTGCTGGACGCGCGAGGTGCGCGCGGAGGAGGTGGCGGAGGTGCGCGCGGGGTGCGCGCGGGGCGGGAGGCGTGCGCGAGGCGTGCGCGGGGCGCGGCAAGGCGCGAGGTGGTGTGCGCGGGGGCGAGGCGCCGCGCGCGGGGGCGTGCGGGGTGCTCGCGGGCCAGCGCACGGCGTGCGGGGCGCGTGCGGGCTGCCGCGGCTGGGCTCGGTGGACGCGCGGGGCCCCGGGCGGTGCGCGGAGTGCGCGGGCTGAGGCGCGGCGGCGCGTCCGGGCGGTCGGGTGGCCGTGCGGGTGGTGGCCGGCCGTGCGGGGGGTTGTCGGAGTGCTCGGGCTAGCGTGCGTGCGGGTCGTATGCACGTTTGCCCGAGTGTTGGGAGTTTAATTGTGGGTTTATGTATTTTGTAGTATTTGTGGATTTTAACTCACCATATTGATTGTCTGTCTTGCAGATCTTGACGGACGGTCGCGCGACGACCCCGATTCTGGTGAGTGGGACAATCCAACCCAGTAGAGAGGTGTTATACGCACTTGGGCGTATACCGACCTCTCCTGGGGCGACATGGATAAATATTACCTGCAAATAATATGTAATCCATGCTTGTGTGAATGATGTGTAGAATGCATGCTACCCTAGACTTTTATGTTAGGGACTTGCACCCTTAGGATAGGTGTAAGAGCCATGCACCATGCCTCCTGCTTCATGTTAGGAAACCTCGACCTATGTATGCGTCCTACTAGTTTATTTATTAAATTAAATGCTAGTACTTGTTAAATTGCATGTTATAGTGAATATTATAGGGGAGGGGCCTTGCGAGGACAGCGGTGAGACCCGGGTTAGGGTACACCGTGTTCCTTGTTTGGTTGTCGGGGTGTCCTATAATGGGAACTCACGCTGCCCTCCCGAGTTTCTTTCCCCCAATGATATTCCACCCTGTTATAACCTTATGCATGTTCCCCACATCGTAGTTATGCGCCCTGGTGGGTTCTGAGGAATTCAGAACGGTAGAGTTGTATGTTTGGTATGATTATTAGCATGAGTAGTGAATATTATAGGGGAGGGACCTTGCGAGGACAGCGGTGAGACCCGTGTTAGGGTACTCCGTGTTCCTTGTTTGGTTGTCGGGGTACCCTGTATCGGGAACTCACGCCGCCCTCCCGAGTTTCTTTCCCCCAGTGATATTCCAACACTGCTTTTGATTGTACTTGTTTCCCCGCATCTTGGTTATGCGCGCTGGAGGAACTCTGAAGAGTTCATGACATTAGAATTGTTGAGGCGTGTAGTCGGCGGATCCGAGTGGATCATATGCGTATGGATAGGCTGTTCTGTTCCCTGCGTTGGATCCGGTGGAGGCTACCCCCAGCGTTAGACAGGGCCTTCCTGACAGAGGGCTCCCATTAGTAGGCACCTCCTGATTTGGTGACGGACTGTGCTGAATATGGGAGTAGACCAGGCGGCCTACGGAGTGGAGGGAGAGACTATCGGTGGACCAAGGGTGACCAACAGCCTAGTCAGTCCCAAAATCCTATGTCACCCGTGGTAGGGTGAGGGTGAGGGTGTAGTGGGTTGGCGATGAGCGACCTACTGGATTTGTGAATAGATGATTATCAGTCCCAAAATCCTATGTCACCCATGGATGGGTGAGGGTGAGGGTGTGGTGGTTCGGCGAAGTACGAACCACTGGTTTATCTTGTTATGTATTGATGGCTGGATTAAAATAATGGAATATTGTGGTAAATATTGTCTGTGTTGCGTGGGTTGTGCTGTTCACTGAGCGTGTGGCTCACCCCTCGCACATGTTTTTCCCCAGTGGTCACTGAGCCTGAGCTAGAGCCGGAGCAGCAGTTGGAGCTTTCCGAGGGATTTCTTCAGTAGCGGAGCAGCGCCACGTTCCGCGAGTGCCAGAGGTTATCAGCATCCCTTCTTGACTGTATGTATTTGATTTCCGTGCTTGGCACGTGTTTGTATATGTTCAGTTGTATTTGTGTATATTGGCTCTCACAGGACGTATGATTGTGTATCGAGTCTGTAGAATGTTTATTCACAGATTCAGTCTTTTGCTTCCGCTATATTGTATATATATTATGTCAGCCCTATTTGATATGTGTTGTCATTTTATTTGTGGTTTAGAGTATATGCATTTGACCTCCTGTGTAGGTTCTGATATGATATGTATACATTTGCCGCGTTCCGGGGTTGGCCGCCCTGGGGCGTGACAAAAGTTGGTATCAGAGCCTGGTCCTGTCAGAGCCAATAGTCTTCCTTTCGTAGAGATGAGTCCTAGGATTTTGATATGAGTATTCTGATCCTAGTGTCTGGTTTTCTTAGGGTGCTGATATGCCTCCTCGCAGAGGACGGCGCGGACGAGGTCCCTCTCGGTCTTTGGAGGTTTCCGGACCTACCAGAGACGAGGATGCTACCGGAGAGCCCTTGACGCAGGAGCCACCTGCTTGGGAGCGTGCTTTCGCTCGGTTGGCTGATTTGGTGGAGACACAGACGCGGATGATGGCAGAGCAGGCTAGAGAGATTCAGGAGCTGAGGGCGACTCGCGAGGCAGTTCCGCCGGTCCCCTTGGTGGTAGATCCGCCTGTGGTACCTGATGTACCCCCAGTTCCGGTGGCAGTTCCGGCAGTTGGAGTTGAGGATCCCCTGCAGAGGGAGGAGGAGCTAGAGGCGGCAGCGCGAGTGCAGCAGAGTGGCCTCGCAGCCTTTCTAAAGCTCCATCCTCCCGAGTTTCATGGGCAGTCGGCAGATCCTCTTGCGCCAGAGCGTTGGTTGAGGGAGGTGGATGTGATTTTCGCGGCCATGCTTTGCACCGATCGCCAGCGAGTCGCCCTGGCCACTTTCATGCTGAAGGGTGACGCCGCCGACTGGTGGGCTACCCGAGTGGTGGACATTCCAGAGGGAGTGGAGCAGCTTTCTTGGGCGGTTTCCGGAGGCATTTTCTGGACGAGTATTTTCCGTTCTCGGCGCGGCAGCTAGTGGAGCGGGAGTTCGAGCAGCTGACGCAGGGTTCCATGTCAGTTGCTGATTACTCTACGCGCTTCACGAGCCTTTCCAGATTTGCTCCAGCCTTGGTGACGGATGAGGTCACGAGGTGCCGTCGGTTTGAGCTCGGTCTGAGCAATGCCATCCGAGTGCACGTCACCGCCCAGGCTTTCACGAGGTTCTCCGACTTGGTCTCGCGGGCGAAGACTGTCGAGAGAGACCTCGGGATTCAAGTGCGGGCTCCGACCCCTTCTTCAGATCAGGGTCCTTCCGGGAGTCGGGACCAGGGGCAGCGCAAGAGGAAGAGGCCCCGCTTCGAGCAGTCAGCGGCTGCCTCTCCTCCAGCAGATGCGGTGCCAGTATGGGATCCGGCACCCATTGCAGCAGTGCCCATCCAGTCCTGGCAGCCGGAGAAGCGGCGCTGTTTTCATTGTCAGCGCATCGGGCATATCAGATACAATTGCCCAGATGCTGGCCGACCCCGAGTGCCACCTCAGCAGCTTCCACGCCAGCAGCAGCCAGTGCAGCCGGCGAGGCGTGCTCCTGTTCCTCAGCCGCGGTTGGTTCAAGGCAGAGTTGCAGCGCTTGCGATCGAGGAGGCGCAGCCTTCGGGTGTCATGGTTCGAGGTATCATCTTGTGTTCCCAGCTTTCTAGTATAAGGATAGTGTGTGTGTAATTGGTGGTTATTATGCAAGTGTGTGGGGTATCTGGATGAGTGAGTGTCAAGAGCGGTTGTTTGGGTTAAGGAAGCCGGGTTTAGCTGTCCTGGCAGTGAGTTCCCATCAGTAGGTACCGCCGATGCAGTCGGAGGGGTACTGAATTTGGGAGTATGCTAGGTAGGGGCTACCCGGTAAGAGATTATTGAATGGTGTCGCGAGCGTGGAATCGCTCTCCCCTTAGTTGGATCCGCGTAGTACAGCCCCGGCGTTAGACAGGCTCCCGGTCAGAGGACCAGGCGAGCTACGGAGCGGGGAGAGGCTACCGGTGGACCAGGGGTAGAGAGCAGTCTAAGTCTCTCCCAAAGTCCCAAAATGTCTCCTTTCGGGAGTGAGGGTGTGGATGAGGCGAAGGCGGGTCGCTCGTAACCCAATTTCTGTTGGACCGTTCCCAATGATGTTGGGTCGGTCTTGCAAAGGATGTTGAATGACATCGTTGGGTGATCATCTAGATGTAGATGATCCGGAGGAGTTAGTAGTGTTCTTTGAGAATGATGTCTTCTTCCAGTGTTCCTTTCTGGATTAAGGGGCCTTGTGAGGTCGGCGTTGGAACCCGGGCTAGGGTACTTCGTGTTCCTTGTTTGGTTGTCGGGGTATCCTATATCGGGATTCCATGGTGCCCTCCCGAGGTTTCTTTTCCCAGGTAAGGGATGCCATGGAAGCATCAGATAGATGAGAGATCAAGTGCGAGTTTGGTTAGAGGTTAAGGCCTTTTGGGCTGAGTGGTTTCTGGGAAAGGATATCTGTGGACCCGGGTAAGACGCTTGCTATGTCGAATTGGCGTAGACCGTCGAACCCCGCAAGGATTCGGAGCTTCCCGAGTTGGAGGGTTATTGTAGGAAGCTTGACGAGGGACTCTCGAAGATAGCTGTTCCTCTTAACCGCCTTACTCGGAGGGATGTCCGGTTCGAGTGGTCCCCGTCTTGCGAGGAGAGCTTCCTGGAGTTTACTCGGAGGCTCACCTCAGCGCCAATTCTTACCTCTCCGTCTTGGAGTGGTGGGTTCGCAGTTGGGTAAAGGTGTGTCCGCGATCCTGCTCACGTCATCCCGTTCGAGCCGCTCGTCTCTGAGCCGGACAGTCATTCGTGGAGCAGTCGATTGAGATCATGGACCGCCGCGTGAGGAGGCTCTGCACCAAGACCGTCCAGTTGGTCGAGGTGCGATGGCAGCACCGTTCCGGTGTTAAGGACACATGGGAGCTCATGGATGCCAGGTTCGACGCGCATCTTTTCCCCTCCTAGATGTTTTTGGCGAATTTTGGGGACAAAATTTCCTAAGGGGGGAATAATGTTATATATGTGTCACTTTTAACCTGCTGGTAACCGTTAGAGCGTTCTGGCAGTTTTAAAAATTTTTAGGGTTTTTGGTCGGAACCGCATAATTTCAGACTGTTAGCTATCGTCCTGAGCTAGAGGACTCCGATTGGAAATCTGACTGCATATTTGGTGTCCTGGCGCCATTTTAGACCTCTCACGAAAATTTCATTGAATTCTGGCATCGTTTGCAAAAATTTCCCAGTTCCGGGGCGTATCCGGGTTTTTAAGTCGCGCTCTACTTAAAAGGAATCAAAAAATATCAAAGCACTGTTCATCATCTTCCTCGTCGAGATCTCTCTCTCCCCTCTCCGTTTTTCTTCCTTTCAAGCCCCCTAGACCCCTCAAAATCGAAAACCCAAAGCACGGGAAGTGTAGATCGGGTCCCGATCTACGCTCCGGTGCCTTCAAATCCCGATTCCGACGACTCTAGCCTCCCCGACCTCCCCTCTCTCTCCTCTGTTTCGAGCCAAATCGAGGGCCGTGATAGATCGGGGCTTGAGAAGGCCTTTGGGAAAGGTTTCGGCGCGCGGAGAGCGTCCGGACTTCGCTCCCTCCCCTCGGTAAGGTCCTTTTCTTCACTTTTCTTGCATAGATGTATGCTAGGAGTGTGGATCTATGTATGAGGGGTGGTCGGCGGCTGTGGGAAGCTGTCGGGGGTGGTTGGAGGTGGTCGGAAGTGGTCGGCGGCCGTGGGAGGGGTGGTTGGAGGTGCTCGGGCTGCAGGGGGTGGTCTCGGGCTGCAGGGAGGGGTTCTCGGGCAGCAGGCAGAGCAGCAGCAGCGCGCAGGCGGGGCGCGCGCGGGCATGCGCGCGTGCGTGCGCGGGCGCGCGTGCGCGCGGCGTGCAAGCTGGCGCGCGCGGGCGGCGTGCTGTGCTGGTCGTGCAGGCGTGCTGGGGGCCTCAGGCAGCGGGCAGCGGGCGCGAGGGCTGGTCGCGCGGGTCCGGCGCGAGGGGCTGGTCTGGGCGCGCGCGGAGGTGCTGCCGGAGGTGCTGGACGCGCGAGGTGCGCGCGGAGGTGCTGCCGGAGGTGCTGGACGCGCGAGGTGCGCGCGGAGGTGCTGGACGCGGAGGTGCACGCGGAGGTGCTGCCGGAGGTGCTGCACGCGCGAGGTGCGCGCGGAGGTGCTGCCGGAGGTGCTGGACGCGCGAGGTGCGCGCGGAGGAGGTGGCGGAGGTGCGCGCGGGGTGCGCGCGGGGCGGGGAGGCGTGCGCGAGGCGTGCGCGGGGCGCGGCAAGGCGCGAGGTGGTGTGCGCGGGGGCGAGGCGCCGCGCGCGGGGGCGTGCGGGGTGCTCGCGGGCCAGCGCACGGCGTGCGGGGCGCGTGCGGGCTGCCGCGGCTGGGCTCGGTGGACGCGCGGGGCCCCGGGCGGTGCGCGGAGTGCGCGGGCTGAGGCGCGGCGGCGCGTCCGGGCGGTCGGGTGGCCGTGCGGGTGGTGGCCGGCCGTGCGGGGGGTTGTCGGAGTGCTCGGGCTAGCGTGCGTGCGGGTCGTATGCACGTTTGCCCGAGTGTTGGGAGTTTAATTGTGGGTTTATGTATTTTGTAGTATTTGTGGATTTTAACTCACCATATTGATTGTCTGTCTTGCAGATCTAGACGGACGGTCGCGCGACGACCCGGACTTTGGTGAGTGGGACAATCCAACCCAGTAGAGAGGTGTTATACGCACTTGGGCGTATACCGACCTCTCCTGGGGCGACATGGATAAATATTACCTGCAAATAATATGTAATCCATGCTTGTGTGAATGATGTGTAGAATGCATGCTACCCTAGACTTTTATGTTAGGGACTTGCACCCTTAGGATAGGTGTATGAGCCATGCAGCATGCCTGCTTCATGTTAGGAAACCCGACCTATGTATGCGTCCTACTAGTTTATTTATTAAATTAAATGCTAGTACTTGTTAAATTGCATGTTATAGTGAATATTATAGGGGAGGGGCCTTGCGAGGACAGCGGTGAGACCCGGGTTAGGGTACACCGTGTTCCTTGTTTGGTTGTCGGGGTGTCCTATAATGGGAACTCACGCTGCCCTCCCGAGTTTCTTTCCCCCAATGATATTCCACCCTGTTATAACCTTATGCATGTTCCCCGCATCGTAGTTATGCGCCCTGGTGGGTTCTGAGGAATTCAGAACGGTAGAGTTGTATGTTTGGTATGATTATTAGCATGAGTAGTGAATATTATAGGGGAGGGACCTTGCGAGGACAGCGGTGAGACCCGTGTTAGGGTACTCCGTGTTCCTTGTTTGGTTGTCGGGGTACCCTGTATCGGGAACTCACGCCGCCCTCCCGAGTTTCTTTCCCCCAGTGATATTCCAACACTGCTTTTGATTGTACTTGTTTCCCCGCATCTTGGTTATGCGCGCTGGAGGAACTCTGAAGAGTTCATGACATTAGAATTGTTGAGGCGTGTAGTCGGCGGATCCGAGTGGATCATATGCGTATGGATAGGCTGTTCTGTTCCCTGCGTTGGATCCGGTGGAGGCTACCCCCAGCGTTAGACAGGGCCTTCCTGACAGAGGGCTCCCATTAGTAGGCACCTCCTGATTTGGTGACGGACTGTGCTGAATATGGGAGTAGACCAGGCGGCCTACGGAGTGGAGGGAGAGACTATCAGTGGACCAAGGGTGACCAACAGCCTAGTCAGTCCCAAAATCCTATGTCACCCGTGGTAGGGTGAGGGTGAGGGTGTAGTGGGTTGGCGATGAGCGACCTACTGGATTTGTGAATAGATGATTATCAGTCCCAAAATCCTATGTCACCCATGGATGGGTGAGGGTGAGGGTGTGGTGGTTCGGCGAAGTACGAACCACTGGTTTATCTTGTTATGTATTGATGGCTGGATTAAAATAATGGAATATTGTGGTAAATATTGTCTGTGTTGCGTGGGTTGTGCTGTTCACTGAGCGTGTGGCTCACCCCTCGCACATGTTTTTCCCCAGTTGCCACTGAGCCTGAGCTAGAGCCGGAGCAGCCGTAGGAGCTTTCCGAGGGATTTCTTCAGTAGCGGAGCAGCGCCACGTTCCGCGAGTGCCAGAGGTTATCAGCATCCCTTCTTGACTGTATGTATTTGATTTCCGTGCTTGGCACGTGTTTGTATATGTTCAGTTGTATTTGTGTATATTGGCTCTCACAGGACAGATGATTGAGTATCGAGTCTGTAGAATGTTTATTCACAGATTCAGTCTTTTGCTTCCGCTATATTGTATATATATTATGTCAGCCCTATTTGATATGTGTTGTCATTTTATTTGTGGTTTAGAGTATATGCATTTGACCTCCTGTGTAGGTTTCTGATATGATATATATACATTTGCCGCGTTCCGGGGTTGGCCGCCCCGGGGCGTGACAATTTCTGTTGGAGTTATTTTCAAAGCTTTGCCACCAATCTTGAAAGATTCCGAATGTGGATCATAACATTGTATTATTCGCACAACATCTTCATCGTTCTTTTTTGCTTGTCTACAATCATACTTCTTGTCCAACAACCCACTGAACAGACTCCAGAAAGGTGTTGCTTGTAGCATATTCAGATGTTTTTCCTTCAGTTTCAGAGTAGAAAATATTTGATAAATCCTATACAAGGATGATCTGAAGTGTGGTTGAATTGATTTTCCCTTTTTATTTGCAGCTTTGTGTGACCTTTTGTTCTCTGAAAAAAGAATGAACATGATTATAAGAAGTTTGTAATATTTATTGTTACTGTTACATTCTCATGTGAAAACCTCCAAAACCTAATCAATAACCAAATATAATGTGTTACATGTACACTGCAAATGTCACATTTCCAACAGTACATTCCATAATATGTTACATGTAACGAAAAACATAAAAACCCTAATAAAAAAACCTAAAAATAAATTTGTTACATGTACACTGTAAATGTCACTGTTTTTTAGAGTACTTTCATATTCTGTTACACTTTCATATTCTGTTACATTTCATGTGAAAACCTCCAAAACCAAATCCGAAACCTAATACAATCTGTTACATTTAGATTGTATATGTCACATTTTTAACAGCACATTTAATATTTTGTTACATTTAATCAAAAACATCCAAAACCAAATCCGAAACCTAATCCAATTTGTGTTACATTACTCCAAAACCAAATCCGAAACCTAATATAATCTGTTACACTTAGATTGCAAATGTCACATTTTCAACAACACATTTAAAATTTTGTTACATTTAATAAAAAACATCCAAAATCAAATCCGAAACCTAATACAATCTGTTACATTTGTATCGCAAATGTCACATTTTCAACAACACATTTAAAATTTTGTTACATTTAATAAAAAACATCCAAAATCAAATCCGAAACCTAATACAATCTGTTACATTTGTATTGCAAATGTCACATTTTTAACAGCACATTCAATATTTTGTTACATTTAATCAAAAACATCTAAACCCTAATCCAAAACCTAACATAATCTGTTACATTTATTCTGCAAATGAAATCTCTGAATTTTCGAATCCCCTGTTCGGAAAAATCAAAACATTTGATAAAAAAAGAAATAAAAACAAGTGTTATTAATTTATTAGCATTGTAAATAATCTGTTACATTCTGTTGTAAAGATCTTCATAAACCAATCGAAACCCTAAAACAATCTGTCACATGTACAATGCAAACGCAATGTAGGAGCTGTTTCGAAACCCTATTTTGGAAAAACGAAGCAATTCGTTCAAACACACAAAAAAAAAAAATTCGGGAAAGAAAGGAAAAAGGTTTCTTACTGCTTGTCGCCATTTTGTTTTTCCAGTGAATCCAAGCAGTTCGGCGAAGAAAAAACGATGCGTAGAGAAAGATTTAGGGTTTTTTTTTCCCCTTTTGCAACGAATGTGATTATTGGGGGTGAGAGAATTTGAAAGATCGTTTTGGCTCCCCGAAAGTGGCGGTGGTGTTTAATCGTGCACGTCGAATCCGGATTTCTTGATTCGCGCGTGTGTTTTCGAGTAGTTTTAATGGGAGGGTATAATTGGTTTTTGCTTTGTTACCCTTTTTGAAAAGTAAAATTATGAGCCAATGAGAAGTTGACACCTCATGGGGCTTGTGAGTGGGGCCTATATTTTGGGGCCTAGGTATCACCACTGTTAAAATAATTATATAAGGCTAAAAATACAGAGACGTTACATTCTTCCCCCCTTAAAGGAATTTAGTCTTCTAAATTCAACGGAGAAACACAAAATAGAAGGCATATGACATCCTATAATAACAAAACAATCATTCATCATATATTCAAGCAATAAATGTATGAGTCAATTAATGAATCTGACACATACACGGCAACCACAACAAATATAGACAATGGTATAAGAATCCATCTTATACGCCGCAAACAATCAAACAAACAAGTGTATAATTAAAACAACCAATGCTCCGCATTGAAATTCCAACTTATACCGAAACAAACAACATACAATGACAACATAACAAAAAAATCATATAAGCTTGGTCCACAATGCTTCCGCTGCACCACTCTAATATATAGTGACCCAAACGATAAGTGGATTAACTTATACGACATAGACAAAACAATAAGACATTCACAAATCACAACAATTACTGTATAGGTCAAACCCACCTACGCCCCCACACTATAGGTGTTTTAACTTATACAATATAAGCAAGATCAACAATACACATAAATTGCACACAATCATTTGTATAAGCCAGGCTTACCTATGTCCCATTCCACAGGTAATCCAACTTATACCATACAAGCAATGACAAGAAAACAAATTAAGAAAAACAATATTCATCCAAATTGTACAAGTCAGGTCCATTTACGTCCCATACCATAAATGGTCCAACTTGTACAACACAAAAGGGGCAATTATGACACTAATGACATTCCTAACATTAGGAATAAAAATTAATTTACCACGATGCATATTCACGAATTTGATGTGTCTTTCATCGCCATTAGAAACATAAATACATTCTCGAATGTCACAAATGCTTAGCCATGTATAACGTTGAAAACAATCTCAATCTCCTTGGTGCGCTTTCCAACGTGCGCTTAATCCACCAAAATTTTGTCATAACAAAAACAAACAAACGGTTAGAATGCAAACCCTATATGCAATGCATCTTAACATGCCCTAAGCTTATCCTAGGCTTCAAAGGAAAATTCTCCTATAGGCCGCCTTAAGATCCAAAAAGATAACTACACATAAAAGATTACCCTAAGCTCCATAATCAAAATTCTAAGGTAACCAAAATAGCCCAACCAGATTTTTCTATAGGATAGCAAAACTTAATCTCCTTAGGTTATTCGAGCTTAGACCCTAAACTCAACATATCAACTAAGATGGCCATAACCTACAGTCCGAGAGTCGAACCTACGCTCTGATACCATTCTGTATCAGAGCCAGATAAAAATACATCTATTCCATAACTCCAAAGGATAATTAAGCCCAAGCTTACAAGGAATCGTAAACCTAAGCACTAAGCCAACTAATATATCCATAACCTACAGTCCGAGGGTTGAACCTACGCTCTGATACCATTCTGTAACGCCCCCGGATCCACGGCCCCGTTTTGAACCGTGAAATCCGGTTGCGTTAACTAAATTCCTCGAATCTCAGAGTTCTATATATATATATATATTTTTTTTCTTCATCCAGAGAACATACGAATACATCCCATAATTATACATATATTGTCAAGGCTAAAATCCAACACCTTTTTCAACATACATCAGGAACCACTAAATTTATATGTCCACACTATCATACATATGGGTCCTCTACATGCCAAAGAAATGATCAACACCTTTTACACAAGTCTAGTGCTCCGGAAATAAAATACGAGCTTCAAACTCCAACGCCTTAACGAGATCGACAGCCACCAACAGCTAATCTGAAAGGTTGGGAAGAGAGGGGTGAGCTACAACACGCTCAGTGAATGGACCATCATCATCCCGTTAGTACATTTATATTCAAAATATCAATATCGTAATATGTCTACACAGACATGTAATATATCAAGAAAATAAATATACAACAAGGCCACCAAGACATGCAATAATATATATACACACGCACACAAATCCTATCCAATATGATGCATGCAACACCACGAACACGCATGTCCGTCTTCGCAGCACCTAGCTCGCGGGGCCTTTCACAGGCATGGCCACGTAGACATAGCCACAAAGACTTGGGTCCTACGTTCTCGAACTTGGCCACGTAGACGTACGCCCACCTAGACGTTGACCACACCAAGACTGAGCCACTTAGAAGAAATGGTTGCATTGATAACCTATCATATCTTTAAAAAAATCACAAAAGAATAGAGCATGCAAAAATCTCAACACACCAATCAATTCATGATAAATATCTCAATAAAAGGCATGCTCATATTTTTATTTCAAAACTAGCAGTTATATTCCACAAAATAGATGGTCCTAGCATGAATACATAATATATTCTTTTGAAACTACATATGAAACTCAAGTCCACTCACCTCCAGTCCACGCAATACAAATCGATGCACATGCATAAACGCTATACACTCGCACGTGGATAACCTAGCATAACAATTATGAAATCAATAAATAAGAAAATCATTCAATCATGACAAACAACTGACAAACAACTGACAACAACACTCAGCCCAATAATCCTAAGAGCCCGTACCAAATAGACCTACAATCCGCAACTCACCTTAAATGCCTAACAAAAATCCCAACTCCAAATAAATATTAAAATGTTCATATCTCACAATGATCCGATAATCAATATCCATTTATTTCATAAGGCCCACATAATCGATCAATCATCGAATAAAATATTTAGACAAATAATCCACTACAACTCCAATGATTCAAATAAATCAATCCAATCAATTTACATCCAAATAACAAAAATATCCAATTAATATTCATTGATCCCACTAAACCAAATTAATTGATTTAAGATCCAAATTGAGTCACCAAGATCAATAAAATCATCAAAACCCACAAATCAAATTATACTCATTAAACATCCATTTGGGATCCCTTTAATCTAAAAAATTCATCAAACTTGATCATGAAGCTAAATATTTGAATTATAAGAAACTGCACAGAAATCTTTGAAAAATCATAACGTTCTACCCGTAACTCCAAATCAGACGATTCAAGATTCGTTGGAAAGATCTTTTCGAAACCTATTTCTGTTTGTGAAATACAATTTTCCCAGAAACGACTCTATCATAGTCAAAAACACGATTAAATGATCAGGTATTCAATCCACCCGAAAATAACCCTTAAATCCCAAAACCAATAAATCTAGTTTGATCTTAAGAAATCCTTCAAGATCCATTGAAATCTAATAAAAACATCATCTATTTAAAATCAATCAAACCCTAACCCATCAATATTCTTTCCCAAATAATAGATTGACACAATCATCTCCTAACCAAACTAAATTGAAACACTAAACAATAAAAATCAAAAGAGAAAGATTTATCACCTTGTAGTGCTCGACGGGTAGAGTTAGGTCATCACCACCTTTCTTGTCCCATGAGAATTCTGATGCAAACCCTAACCCAAAATGTGTTATGTATAAAAAGGTTTTTACGAGATTACAAAACGACCCCTCAAGTATTACGGGTTTACAACTAGGTCCTTATCCGATTTACAGACAGATCCCTATCCGATTTACAAACGGATCCCTGAAGCCTATTAAAAGATATTCTGGATTCGCAACTAGATCCCTGAGGCCAATAACTTAACACAAAATCCTAAAAAACCTAATTTCCCTAACTCCGAATCTCACCAAATTTCAACCAAAATATCTTGAGACTATAAAGATCTCCAAAAAATATAAAATAAATATTTCAACATCAATTTATAATTATCAAAATTATAAATCAAATTAGACCCATTTGGGCCTACCGCCAAATAAAAAAAAATGAAATAATTAAATTTCAATTAAAATTTCCATTATATATTTAAAATAAATATATAAGGCTAAAAATACAGAGACGTTACACCTTACTACCATTGGAGTACTTAATGGATGACATTTGTCCATATTAAAACGCTTCAGGATTTTTTCAACATATGTTGTTTGATGAACAAGTATCCCATTTGAACTTTGCTCAATTTGCAAGCCGAGACAGTATCTTGTTTTTCCAAGATCTTTCATTTCAAACTCCTTTTTCAGATATTTGGAAGCCTTTTCGAGCTCTTCAGGAGTCCCAATTAGATTAATATCATCAACATATACTGCAATAATGATAAATCCGAGTTCTGTTTTCTTAATAAATACACAGGGGCATAATGGATTATTGACATATACTTCTTTTATTAAGTACTCACTAAGACGGTTATACCACATTCGTTCAGATTGCTTTAATCCATACAAGGATCGTCTTAGCTTGATTGAGTACATGTTTCGTGGTTTTGTTTCAGGTAATTTTAGTCCTTCAGGAACTTTCATATAAATGTCAGTATCTAATTTTTCATATAAATATGCAGTAACCACATCCATTAGATGCATGTCAAGTCCTTCTGAGACTACAAGATTAATCAAATACCAAATTGTGATTGTGTCCATCACAGGAGAAAATGTCTCTTCAAAATCTATCCCAGGTCTCTGCAGGAAACTCTATGCCACAAGACGAGCTTTGTATCTAACAATCTCGTTTCTTTCATTTTGTTTTCTCATAAATACCCATTTACATCCTACTGGTTTAACACCTTCAAGGGTTAGGACTACTAGTCCAAATAGTTTGTGTTTTGCAAGTGAATCCAATTCTGTTTGAATAGCAGCTTTCCATTGTGGCCAACAATTTTTTCGTCTGCATTCATCCACTGAACGTGGTTCTAAATCATTATCTGTAATGATTTCTGTAACTACTGCAAATGAGAATATATCATCAACAAGCACTTGCTTTCGATCCATTTGTGCAATGACTATTATATATAAGCATCACTTAACACAATATATACACATATGGTAAGTCTCATAAATTAATTTTAGTTTCCATGGTGATTCATCATCATAAAGTCCTTAACTCGGAGGGTTTGGTTTGGATGCGGGTTAGGCCCAAATTGAGGATGATAGTAATGTACTACATAATCAAAAGGAGTTAACAATGTACATATGATGCATAACAGTGTACTAAAAACAATGTAAAAATAAAACCAATATTTTCCATTGTGAATTAAACCTCCATAACTAATTTAATATATAACCTAGGTTTAGAAAAAATTGCATAGACATCTAGGATTAGAGATGAAACATAACATTTTGAAACACAATAAAAAAAAATTAAGGGTGTACATATGAAGCATAACAGTGTACTCCTAATAATGCAAACATGAAACCTATGTATACTGTTGTAAATCTATGTACGCTGTTATTTTTCTATAAATACACCCTTAATAATTCAACACAAAAATCACATATTTTTACTAATGTTCATCATATTTGAAGTAGTAGATGAGTTTCAAAGAACAAAAATTCAGAACCCAATAAACACTTGCATCTCCCATTTCTGAATGCTCCCCAACTTAGCCATAATATTTCAAGAAACACCCCACACTTTCCTCAAAATATATAAGAAAGTGCTACAGATGAGAACACATTCTAAAACCAAGGTCATCATTCAAATCATCATCAAGAACTGTCAACAAATATTACAAAAAAAAAAAGAGCTTAATTTCTTGTCTAGGCTAGCTACTCCAGTCCAAGTAAACTAAATATTCCATCAAAATATCCTGATTTATTTGTTTCACTCTACTATATTTAATTTATTAATTTTGTATATCAAATCATCCAATACTAATCATTTGATCCATCCCAGCCCCTCCTAATTCAACAATACATGTTTCCGTAGCAAAATTAACTAAAAATCAATACAATAATACATAGGTCCAAACTACAAAATCACAGCTTTTTCACGCAATCAAAATCAAAATCAGCAAAACAAAGCATGAATTGCATCCCTCAGGGAGGGAAGAATCCGTACTTTAGGTTCTCAAGATCGGTGCAGACCTGTAACCACTAAGCGGGGTCTTCGAATAGCCGGTCGGTGCCGAAGATCACTGCCACAACAGCGGAGACCCTCGTCCGGTCCTTTGACAACCAGTCCCTCCACAGGATCCCCGGCACCGACGCCGCCTCCTGCTGCTCTTGCTATTTTTGAGTGAAGATGGCGGCCTTGGAGAAGTCCGGCCACGTTAGGGTGTTGATCGGGGGGTTCTCGGAGTGGAGGAAGCTCAAGATCGTCTGGTGGAGCTCCAGTCTTCGCAGGGGACACACGGTCGTGAAAATGAAGGTGGACGGAGAGAGGGGGAGGCCAAGGTTCTTCGGAGGGAGAGAGTGGCGGACAGATGGGAGATTTGGGGGAGAGAAGGGGAGATTTTTGTTTTCATGGGAGAGAGAGGGGTAGGATTGATGGGTTTTTTTTTTTGTCGGAGAAGGAGAGTTTATTTACATAGGAGGGTAGAATAGGAAACTGAAACGGGTGTGAGGAGGTCCGGTAGTCAGAGGGACCCCAAAATAATAGATTTTGGGATTGGGAACTTATTATTATGGTAAAAAGTTACAAGAACTAATGATTAATACATGGGTATCTTCATGGACCCCTAATTAATTTCTTTATTTTTTTTTTGGGAAAAATCGATATAACTCCTTGTAAACTTGTCAAAATCGGTTTACGTCCCCGTAAAATCACAAAATCGTCACAGGTCCTTGTATTCTGCCTTGGTTAACTGATTTAGTCCCTCGGTCAGAATTCCGTCAGTTTAAAAAGCATATTCGGATAACATTCCGTAAGCATAAAATTTGATATTAAGATAAGTCCCTACAAAAGCATTAAAATCGAAATAACACCTTTTAATCCCCAAAATGCCCCTGTCTCCTTCGTTGAGCATCTCTAACGGTAAAAAAAAATTTCCTTCGTTGAGCTTCTCCAACAGTAAAAAAAATTTCTGTTGCCTATATAAAAACCCATGCATGCATATTTATTTGAATTTCCAATGGTCATCGACTCCTCACCCACGTTCATCGTTTGAAGTTTGAACAACCTCCATTTCCCGAATAGTACGGGTCATCTCCATCGACCTTTCACTGGTACATCGACATTTCCCGATCACCGTCTACACATCTTCACTCTAACAATTGTTCTCACCTTGTCAGTATTTCTCTCAAGCATGTCTGATTGTGTAAGTATTCATCAAATATTTGATATCTTATTTGAGCTAATGTGTTGTATTTTATATGTTTGACAGAATGTGTGAAAGACATCCTTTAGCCTTGTTAGCAATTTTTCATTCATTATGTTGTTCTTTCCATTGTGGTATTGTGTTTGTTTTTTTAATTGCCTAAACCACTGTTTCATTGGGATATTATAGGTCTCAAGTAGTGCTGTTTTTAGGCCTTCTCATGCATACATTCCACCACGTCAATGTCGATGCAAGAAGGGTGATTGTGCAATCAAAACATCCCGTCAAGAGCATAGCAAGGGTCGAAAGTTTTATTCATGCCCCATGTACAGGGTATGTGAAATTCATTTCAGTGTTCCTTTTTTTTTTTCATTTCAATCTCATACATTCATTTCATTTCAGTTTTCTATTAAGCATTCAATTGAGTATCAAATTTTGATTGACTTTATTAATTTCATTTCAGACCCCTGCAGACTGTAATTTCTTCGAATGGGTTGATGACCCTAACCACTCTACAATTGACATCAAGTATCAGCTAATTGCTATTGAACAATCTATGCAGGAAAGGCTCCATATGTTGGAATGCATGAATAAGAAGCTGAGCATCATAGTTGTTTGCCTAATGATTCTCCTTTTGATTTCTGTGTTTGTTGTGTATAAAGCATGTGTAAATTGAATTATGTACCCTATGAAAATGTTGTAAGAGATTGACTAATGTTGGATATGTTGAAGTTGCATGCATATTGATTCACATTTTGCTCTGTTTTTATAGATGTGAAACACATTTGTTATAACATCTGAAACAAATGCTTATAACCAAACATAAGTGCAATAACTATGATGAGCAGAACACAATTTTAACACTTTTAACATGTTCTACACACAATAGTAACCTAAATGAGATCATAAAACAAATGCTTCACATAACATAGCTTTAACAGTTTTAACATCTGAAACAAGTGCTGGACGTAACAACTTCTACATGCTTTAATACATAGTACATGTTCTTACATGCTTTAACAGCTTTAACAACCGCTGGACAAAACACATTGTACTTTAAGGATACCATAAAACAACTGCTCCCTAGACCACATAACACAGCTTTAACATGCTGGAATACAACTTCAAGTTAAACATCAAAACATATACAACTCTTCTAAAACAACACAAATGCATCCAGAACTGCTTCCACAATAACTGCTCCACCAAAAAATTTAGATCGCTCTGCATCACGAACTGCAAATTCCAATTATGAAACTGACTTAGTATTCATAAATGAAATGCTGATTCAAAAGGAAAAAAAATTTGATTGCTATGTGTACAAATCAACAAACCTTTCAGTTTTTTTTAGAAATATTTCCACCTCTTTTAGCAACACATTTCTGTCTGACCCCCAAGATTTTGCCTCTTCTAATTACTTCATTGGACCTCATAACAACTCTGATTACCAATGAGAACAAAAACATATCATAGTTGAAATAAGACAAGAATATCATAGTTCCTACAATACCAATGAAATGAACTTATACCTTGTTTCTCCCACACTTGACAGTGAACTTGGTGCAGTTGTATTCATACCTCCAACATTTAACCTGTATAACATATAATACAAACTTATTTATAAAATAATAAATAAGTAGTATATGAAATTGACAGATGCTTAGAATATACCTCAATCCATCCATGGTAGTTTGAGCTGACATTCCTATAAAATTAAATCCAGGGATTCCAGACATACTAGATGGATTGACACACATGCTTGTTTGAGAACTAAATGATCCAATTGCAGCTGAACTTTGAAAGTCTGGAACATTAGATTGAATATTTAGACTGCTAAGATTCACCACACTTATTAGTGGCCCTCTAGTGTCATGAGATTGAGACTGTGCTAAGGGATTCATGTTGACAAATGTTGGAGTCCTGCAATTCAAAAAAAAAAAAAAGCATGTGAAGAAAATTCATATGTTATACTTGACTAATTAATTGGATATAGCAGTGAGGGTTAACCTGGTCTCCCTTGCACTCCCTTGGCTGCTTGATTCTACTATTGGATTTTTACAGGTGTTCTTCTGATGACCAAATTGATTACACCTCGTGCATTTGTGTCTACTCTTCCTTTTCTTATTCGGGTCACGTATTCTCTTCTTCTTTGGTCGACCTCTTGGACGAATTGTTTTAGGAGGGCCCACCACAAAAGGTAATTTTACCCTATGCCACAACTCCTTACCAGGCATAGCTCCCACAGGAATGGCATATGCTGATCTAAACTTTTGGACACTATAGCAATCATCAACAAAGTCTAAAATATTCAGCCCTCTCACTGAAGTAATAAATGATGCAGCATGCTCACACGACAACCCACTGACCTGCCATGCTCTACAAGAGCAAGTCTTGTCCTCCAAATTAACCACACAAGTGTGATATGGTCCAACAACCTCAGCTTTCATATCAGAGCTTCTTCTAACAATGTAGCTCCCTTTCTCTTTACAAATCTATTAGACATATCTGAAAGCTTTCAGTACAAGCTTACCTTTCCACTTCTTTCCTAGACATTGTCGATGATTCATTCTGACCATTATCATTCTCCGAATTGTGTCAACCAACTCCACAATATGCATCTGTCTTGCTTTATTGATCCACACATTAAAGGACTCTGACATGTTATTTGTGAGATAATGAGACCTTGCTGTGTTCGAAACTGATGCCTTCTCCACACTTGGTCTTTTACAGCATCTAAATATGCAAATGCCGATGCGAATGTTATCCAAATCTCCATCATTTGAGACTCAAATGCTGCCAAGTTGTATGAATTAGCACAACCAAATGAGTCTTTCAAACAATTCACCTGGATGCTTCTTTTTGAAGTCTTTGTATAAGTATCTCACACATGTACGATGCTCAGCCATTGAAAAAACAATTGGAATTGCTGCTTCAAGTCCTTTGTCCCTGTCTAACATCAATGCTAGGCCTTCAACCACTCCAATAGCCTCATATAACCTTTCCAAGAACCACTTCCATCTCTCACCACACTCTGATTCAACAACAGCAAAGGCTAGTGGGAAGAGATTACCATTTCCATCCATGCTAGTGGCACTGAGGAGGATTCTTTTATATCTCCCTTTTAGGTGTCATCCATCAAGGCCAATAAAAGGTCTACACCCTGATAAATACCCATGGCTACATGCATGTAAACACACAAAAAATCTCATGAAGGAGTGATCCACATTAAGCAAATACTTGATGATGGATCCAAGATTAGACTGCATCAACTGTTGTTGCAACTCGGGAACAAACCGAAATGAATCAGAAGCCTTTCCATGGATTAGCTCCACTGCCTTTCCCCTTGCAGCCAAGACCCTTCCATATGGCAATGACAGATTATACTTCTATTCAATCTCCATCTTCATCTCTGAGGCACCCAATTCAGGGGTTTTGTTAGATATGTGTCACTTTTAACCTGTTGGTAACCGTTAGAGCGCCCTGGCGGTTTTTAAAATTTTTAGGGTTTTTGGTCGGAACCGCATAATTTCAGACTGTTAGCTATCGTCTGAGCTAGAGGACTCCGATTGGAAATCTGACTGCATATTTGGTGTCCTGGTGCCATTTCTGACCTCCCACGAAAATTTCGTTGAATTCCGGCATCGTTTGCAAAAATTTCCCAGTTCCGGGGCGTATCCGGGTTTTTAAGTCGCGCTCTACTTAAAAGAAATCGAAAATCACCCCTACACTATTCATTGTCTTCCTCGGCGAGATCTCTCTCTCCCCTCCTCCGATTTTCTTCCGTTCGAGCCCCCTAGACCCCTCGAAATCGAAAACCCAAAGCACGGGAAGTGTAGATCGGGTCCCGATCTACACACCGGTGTCTTCAAATCCGAATTCCGACGACTTTAGCCTCCCCGACCTCCCCTCTCTCTCCTCTGTTTTGGCCCATATTGGTGGTGGAGCTAGATCGGGGCGTGAGAAGGCTTTTGGGAAGGGTTTCGGCGCGTGGAGAGCGTCCGGACTTCGCTCCCTCCCCTCGGTAAGCCTTCTTTCCCTCCTTTTTCTTGCTTAGATGAATGGTAGGGAGGGGTTTTTGTGTTTGGGGGTGGTCGGGGGCTGTGGGGGTCGTCGGAGGGCGGTCGGGGGTGGTTGGAAGGTGGTTTGGGTGGTCTCGGGCAGTGGTGGTGGCGCTCGGGCTGCGGCAGGTCGTCCGGGCCAAGCAGCAGCAGCAGCAGCCCCGGGCGGCGCCAGGTCGGGTGCGCGCGGGCAGGCGCGCGTGCGTGCGCGGGCGCGCGTACGCGCGGCGTGCGCGCGAGGGCGCGCGGGCCTGGTGCAGGGCGCCGGTGCTGGGCGAGCAGAGGCGGGTGCTGGGCGGCTGGCGCGCGTGGAGCAGGTCGCGCGGGCGCGCGAGGTGGCTGAGGCAGCGGAGGCGTGCGTGCGCGAGGTGGCTGAGGCAGCGGAGGCGTGCGTGCGCGAGGTGGCCGAGGCCGTGGCGATGCGCGGAGGCCGCGGCGAGTGCGTGGTGGTGCGCGGAGGCCGCGGCGAGTGCGTGGTGGTGCGCGGAGGGCGCGGAGAGGCCGCGGTGGTGCGCGCGAAGCGCGGCGAGGTGCGCGAGGCGTGCGAGGTCCGTGCGAGGTGCGCGCGAGGTGCGGCGAGGTGGCGGAGGTGCGCGCGGGGTGCGCGCGAGGCGGGGCACTGCGTGCGGGGGCGCGCGGGGTGCTCGCGGACCGGCGCGAGGCGTGCGGGGCCCGCGGTGGCGCGTCCGGGCGGTGGCCGACCGTGCGGGTGGTTGCCGGGGGCCGTGCGGGTGGTTGCCGAGGCCGCGGGTAGTTGTTGGGGAAGTGTTGGATGTTTGGTTGTGTGTGTTATGTATTTAATGATAATTGTGGATTAATACTTACCAAATAATACCTGTCTTGCAGATCTCGACAGACGGTCGCGCGTCGACCCAGATACTGGTGAGTGGGACAATCCAACCCAGTCGAGAGGTGTTATACGCACTTGGGCGTATACCGACCTCTCCTGGGGCGTCTTGGATGAATATTAACCTGCAATAATATGTATCCATGATTGTATAATTTATGTGTAGAATGCATGCTTCCCTAGTCTTTGCATGTTAGGGACTTGCCCCTTAGGATATGCATATGAGCCTTGCAGCATGTCCCCTGTTTACATGCTAGGAAACCCGGCCTATGCATGTGTCCTACTAGTTTATTTATTAAATTAAATACTAGTATCTGTTGAATTGCATGTTATAGTGATTATTTTAGGGGAGGGGCCTTGCGAGGACAGCGGTGAGACCCGGGTTAGGGTACACCGTGTTCCTTGTTTGGTTGTCGGAGCGTCCTATAACGGGAACTCACGCTGCCCTCCCGAGTTGCTTTCCCCCAAGAATATTTCACTATGTTATAACCTTATGCATGTTCCCCGCATCGTAGTTATGCGCCCTGGTGGGTTCTGAGGAATTCAGAACGTTAGAGTTGTATGTTTGGTATGATTATTAGCATGAGTAGTGAATATTATAGGGGAGGGACCTTGCGAGGACAGCGGTGAGACCCGTGTTAGGGTACTCCGTGTTCCTTGTTTGGTTGTCGGGGTACCCTGTATCGGGAACTCACGCCGCCCTCCCGAGTTTCTTTCCCCCAGTGGTATTCCAACACTGCTTTTGATTGTACTGTTTCCCCGCATCTTGGTTATGCGCGCTGGAGGAACTCTGAAGAGTTCATGACATTTGAGTTGGAGAGATGCGTTGTCGGCGGATCCGAGTGGATCATATGCGATGGATAGGCTGTTCTGTTGCCCTGCGTTGGATCCTTTAGAGACTACCTCGGCGTTAGACAGGTTGTCCCGTGCAGGGGCTCCCACTAGTAGGCGCCTCCTGGTTTGATGAAGGACTGTGCTGAACATGGGAGTGGCCAAACAACCGCGGAGTGAGGAGAGACTATCGGTGGACCAAGGGTGACCAACAGCCTAGTCAGTCCCAAAATCCTATGTCACCCGTGGTAGGGTGAGGGTGAGGGTGTAGTGGGTTGTCGATGAGCGACCCACTGGTTTTGTTTATGAATGTTTATCAGTCCCAAAATCCTATGTCACCTTTGGAAAGGTGAGGGTGAGGGTGTAGTGGGTTGTCGATGACCGACCCGCTGGTCTTGTTTATTGATGATAGTTAGTCCCAAAATCCTGAGTCCCCTGTTGAGGGGTAAGGGTGAGGGTATGATCTGGATTGGATAAATGGTTATGTTGTTCCTGCCCCTTTGAGGCGGGATGAATGGCTGGATTAATATGTTGTGGTCAATATTGTCTGTGATGCATGGGTTGTGCCATTCACTGAGCGTGTGGCTCACCCCTCGCATATGTTTTTCCCCAGTTGCCACTGAGCTGGAGCTGGAGCCGGAGCAGCAGTTGGAGCTTTCCGAGGGATTTCTTCAGTAGCGGAGCAGCGCTACGTCCGCGAGTACCAGAGGCTATCAGCATCCCTTTCCTTGGCTGTATGTATTGTATTTCCGTGCTGAGCACGTTTGTATATGTTCAGTTATATATTTGTGTATATTGGCTCTCACAGGACGTATGATTGTGTATCGAGTCTGTAGAATGTTTATTCACAGATTCAGTCTTTTGCTTCCGCATTAGGTGTATATATCATGTCAGCTTCTTGTCGTTGTGTGTCATTCTGTTTATTGTGTATGATATATATTGTTGACCTCCTGTGTAGTTCTGATATTATATATACACTTGCCGCGTCCCGGGGACGGCCGCCCTGGGGCGTGACAAAAGTTGGTATCAGAGCCTGGTCCTGTCAGAGCCAATAGTCTTCCTTCGTAGAGATGAGTCCTAGGATTTCGAGATGAGTATTCTGATCCTAGTGTCTGGTTTTCTTAGGGTGCTGATATGCCTCCTCGCAGAGGACGGCGCGGACGAGGTCCCTCTCGGTCTTTGGAGGTTTCCGGACCTACCAGAGACGAGGATGCTACCGGAGAGCCCTTGACGCAGGAGCCTCCTGCTTGGGAGCGTGCTTTCGCTCGGTTGGCTGATTTGGTGGAGACACAGACGAGGATGCTGGCAGAGCAGGCTAGAGAGATTCAGGAGCTGAGGGCGACTCGCGAGGCAGTTCCGCAGGTCCCCTTGGTGGTAGATCCGCCTGCGGTACCCGATGTACCCCCAGTTCCCGTGGCGATTCCGGCAGTAGGAGTTGAGGATCCCCTGGAAAGGGAGGAGGAGCTAGAGGCGGCGGCGCGGGTGCAGCAGAGCGGCCTCAACGCCTTTCTGAAGCTCCATCCTCCCGAGTTTCATGGGCAGTCGGCAGATCCTCTTGCGCCAGAGCGTTGGTTGAGGGAGGTGGATGTGATCTTCGCGGCTATGCTTTGCACCGATCGCCAGCGAGTCGCCTTGGCCACCTTCATGCTGAAGGGTGATGCCGCCGAGTGGTGGGCTACCCGAGTGGTGGACATTCCAGAGGGAGTGGAGCAGCTTTCTTGGGCGGGATTCCGGAGGTACTTCTTGGATGAGTACTTTCCGTTCTCGACGCGACAGCTAGTGGAGCGGGAGTTCGAGCAGCTGACTCAGGGCACCATGTCCGTCGCTGACTACTCTGCGCGCTTCACGAGTCTGTCCAGATTTGCTCCAGCCTTGGTGACGGATGAGGTCACGAGGTGCCGGCGATTCGAGCTGGGTCTCAGCAGCGCTATCCGGGTGCATGTCACTGCCCACGCTTTCACGAGGTACTCCGACGTAGTGTCTCGGGCGAAGACCGTCGAGAGAGACCTCGGGATTCAAGTGCGGGCTCCGACCCCTTCTGCAGATCAGGGTCCTTCCGGGAGTCGGGACCAGGGGCAGCGCAAGAGGAAGAGGCCCCGCTTCGAGCAGTCAGCGGCTGCCTCTCCTCCAGCAGATGCGGTGCCAGTATGGGATCCGGCGCCCATTGCAGCAGTGCCCATCCAGTCCTGGCAGCCGGAGAAGCGGCGCTGTTTTCATTGTCAGCGCATCGGGCATATCAGATACAATTGCCCAGATGCTGACCGACCCCGAGTGCCACCTCAGCAGCCGCCGTTCTTGCAGCAGCAGCTTCCGCGCCAGCAGCAGCAGCAGCAGCCTCAGCGCCAGCAGCAGCCAGTGCAGCCGGCGAGGCGTGCTCCTGTTCCTCAGCCGCGGTTGGTTCAAGGCAGAGTTGCAGCGCTTACGGCCGAGGAGGCGCAGCCTTCGGGTGTCATGGTTCGAGGTATCATCTTGTGTTCCCAGCTTTCTAGTATAAGGATAGTTGTGTGTGTAATTGGTGGTTATTATGCAAGTGTGTGGGGTATCTGGATGAGTGAGTATCAAGAGTGGTTGTTTGGGTTAAGGAAGCCGGGTTTTAGCTGTCCTGGCAGTGAATTCCCATCAGTAGGTACCGCCGATGCAATCGGAGGAGTACTGAATTTGGGAGTATGCTAGGTAGGGGCTACTCGGTAAGAGGTTATTGAATGGTGTCGCGAGCGTGGAATCGCTCTCCCCTTAGTTGGATCCGCGTAGTACAGCCCCGGCGTTAGACAGGCTCCCGGTCAGAGGACCAGGCGAGCTACGGAGCGGGGAGAGGCTACCGGTGGACCAGGGGTAGAGAGCAGTCTAAGTCTCCCAAAGTCCCAATATGTCTCCTTTCGGGAGTGAGGGTGTGGATGAGGCGAAGACGGGTCGCTCGTGACCAAATGGTTTATTCGACCATTCCCGATGATGTTGGGTTCGGTCCTGTAATGGATGATGACGCGAGTATGGTGTCGTTCTCCCCTTCGTTGGACCCGAGTAGGGACTCCTCAGCGTTAGAGAGGCCTTCCTGACAGAGGGCTCCCCTCAGTAGGCACCTCCTGATTTGGTTTCGGACTGTGCTGAATTGTGGGAGCGGACCAGGCGGCCTACGGTGTGGAGGAGAGGCTACCGGTGGACCAGGGGTAGAGAACAGTCTAAGTCTCTCCCAAAGTCCCAATATGTCTCCTGATGGGAGTGAGGGTGTGGATGAGACAAAGACGCGTCGCCTCGTGACTCGGTCGTGGTTCGACCGTTCCCATAGAGGTTGGGTCCGGTCTTGAGATGGATGCTGAAGGATATCGGTGGATGATTATCTAGATGTAGATGATCCGGTGAGATTGGTAATGTTCTTTAATAATGATGTCTTCTTCTAGTGTTCCTTTCTGGATTAAGGGGCCTTGTGAGGTCGGCGTTGAAACCCGGACTAGGATACTTCGTGTTCCTTGTTTGGTTGTCGGGGTATCCTATATCGGGATTTCATGCTGCTTTCCCGAGGTTCTTTTCCCAGTCAAGGGATACCTAGAAGCATCAGCTGGTGATGGATCAAGTGCGAGTTTTGGGTAGAGGTTAAGGCCTTTTGGGCTGAGTGGTTTCTGGGAAGGATATCTGTGGACCCGGGTAAGACGCTTGCTATGTCGAATTGGCGTAGACCGTCGAGCCCCGCATGGATTCGGAGCTTCCGGAGTTTGGCGAGTTATTGCAGGAAGTTTGACGAGGATTCTCGAAGATAGCTGTTCCTTTTACCCGCCTTACTCGGAGGGATATCCGGTTCGAGTGGTCCCCTTCTTGCGAGGAGAGCTTCCTGGAGTTTACTCGGAGGCTCACCTCAGCGCCAATTCTTACCTCTCCGTCTTGGAGTGGTGGGTTCGCAGTTGGGTAAAGGTGTGTCCACGATCCTGCTCACGTCATCCCGTTCGAGCCGTTCGTCTCTGAGCCGGACAGTCATTCGTGGAGCAGTAGATTGTGATCATGGACCGCCGCGTGAGGAGGCTCTGCACCAAGACCGTCCAGTTGGTCGAGGTGCGATGGCAGCACCGTTCCGGTGTTAAGGACACTTGGGAGCTCATGGAGGCCAGGTTCGACGCGTATCCGCATCTTTCCCCTCCTAGATGTTTTTGGCGAATTTTGGGGACAAAATTTCCTAAGGGGGGAATAATGTTATATATGTGTCACTTTTAACCTGTTGGTAACCGTTAGAGCGCCCTGGCGGTTTTTAAAATTTTTAGGGTTTTTCGATCGGAACCGCATAATTTCAGACTGTTAGCTATCGTCTGAGCTAGAGGACTCCGATTGGAAATCTGACTGCATATTTGGTGTCCTGGTGCCATTTCTGACCTCCCACGAAAATTTCATTGAATTCCGGCATCGTTTGCAAAAATTTTCCAGTTCCGGGGCGTATCCGGGTTTTTAAGTCGCGCTCTACTTAAAAGAAATCAAAAATCACCTCGTCACTATTCATCGTCTCTCCCGTCGAGATTTCTCTCTCCCCTCCTCCGTTTTTCTTCCGTTCAAGCCCCCTAGACCCCTCGAAATCGAAAACCCAAAGCACGGGAAGTGTAGATCGGGTCCCGATCTACACACCGGTGTCTTCAAATCCGAATTCCGACGACTTTAGCCTCCCCGACCTCCCCTCTCTCTCCTCTGTTTTGGCCCATTTTGGTGGTGGAGCTAGATCGGGGCGTGAGAAGGCTTTTGGGAAGGGTTTCGGCGCGTGGAGAGCGTCCGGACTTCGCTCCCTCCCCTCGGTAAGCCTTCTTTCCCTCCTTTTTCTTGCTTAGATGAATGGTAGGGAGGGGTTTTTGTGTTTGGGGGTGGTCGGAGGCTGTGGGGGTCGTCGGAGGGCGGTCGGGGGTGGTTGGAAGGTGGTTTGGGTGGTCTCGGGCAGTGGTGGTGGCGCTCGGGCTGCGGCAGGTCGTCCGGGCCAAGCAGCAGCAGCAGCAGCAGCCCCGGGCGGCGCCAGGTCGGGTGCGCGCGGGCAGGCGCGCGTGCGTGCGCGGGCGCGCGGCGTGCGCGCGAGGGCGCGCGGGCCTGGTGCAGGGCGCCGGTGCTGGGCGAGCAGAGGCGGGTGCTGGGCGGCTGGCGCGCGTGGAGCAGGTCGCGCGGGCGCGCGAGGTGGCTGAGGCAGCGGAGGCGTGCGTGCGCGAGGTGGCTGAGGCAGCGGAGGCGTGCGTGCGCGAGGTGGCCGAGGCCGTGGCGATGCGCGGAGGCCGCGGCGAGTGCGTGGTGGTGCGCGGAGGCCGCGGCGAGTGCGTGGTGGTGCGCGGAGGGCGCGGAGAGGCCGCGGTGGTGCGCGCGAAGCGCGGCGAGGTGCGCGAGGCGTGCGAGGTCCGTGCGAGGTGCGCGCGAGGTGCGGCGAGGTGGCGGAGGTGCGCGCGGGGTGCGCGCGAGGCGGGGCACTGCGTGCGGGGGCGCGCGGGGTGCTCGCGGACCGGCGCGAGGCGTGCGGGGCCCGCGGTGGCGCGTCCGGGCGGTGGCCGACCGTGCGGGTGGTTGCCGGGGGCCGTGCGGGTGGTTGCCGAGGCCGCGGGTAGTTGTTGGGGAAGTGTTGGATGTTTGGTTGTGTGTGTTATGTATTTAATGATAATTGTGGATTAATACTTACCAAATAATACCTGTCTTGCAGATCTCGACAGACGGTCGCGCGTCGACCCAGATACTGGTGAGTGGGACAATCCAACCCAGTCGAGAGGTGTTATACGCACTTGGGCGTATACCGACCTCTCCTGGGGCGTCTTGGATGAATATTAACCTGCAATAATATGTATCCATGATTGTGTAAATTATGTGTAGAATGCATGCTTCCCTAGTCTTTGCATGTTAGGGACTTGCCCCTTAGGATATGCATATGAGCCTTGCAGCATGTCCCTGTTTACATGCTAGGAAACCCGGCCTATGCATGTGTCCTACTAGTTTATTTATTAAATTAATTACTAGTATCTGTTGAATTGCATGTTATAGTGATTATTTTAGGGGAGGGGCCTTGCGAGGACAGCGGTGAGACCCGGGTTAGGGTACACCGTGTTCCTTGTTTGGTTGTCGGAGCGTCCTATAACGGGAACTCACGCTGCCCTCCCGAGTTGCTTTCCCCCAAGAATATTTCACCATGTTATAACCTTATGCATGTTCCCCGCATCGTAGTTATGCGCCCTGGTGGGTTCTGAGGAATTCAGAACGTTAGAGTTGTGTGTTTGGTATGATTATTAGCATGAGTAGTGAATATTATAGGGGAGGGACCTTGCGAGGACAGCGGTGAGACCCGTGTTAGGGTACTCCGTGTTCCATGTTTGGTTGTCGGGGTACCCTGTATCGGGAACTCACGCCGCCCTCCCGAGTTTCTTTCCCCCAGTGGTATTCCAACACTGCTTTTGATTGTACTGTTTCCCCGCATCTTGGATATGCGCCCTGGAGGAACTCTGAAGAGTTCATGACATTTGAGTTGGAGAGATGCGTTGTCGGCGGATCCGAGTGGATCATATGCGATGGATAGGCTGTTCTGTTGCCCTGCGTTGGATCCTTTAGAGACTACCTCGGCGTTAGACAGGTTGTCCCGTGCAGGGGCTCCCACTAGTAGGCGCCTCCTGGTTTGATGAAGGACTGTGCTGAACATGGGAGTGGCCAAACAACCGCGGAGTGAGGAGAGACTATCGGTGGACCAAGGGTGACCAACAGCCTAGTCAGTCCCAAAATCCTATGTCACCCGTGGTAGGGTGAGGGTGAGGGTGTAGTGGGTTGTCGATGAGCGACCCACTGGTTTTGTTTATGAATGTTTATCAGTCCCAAAATCCTATGTCACCTTTGGAAAGGTGAGGGTGAGGGTGTAGTGGGTTGTCGATGAGCGACCCGCTGGTCTTGTTTATTGATGATAGTTAGTCCCAAAATCCTGAGTCCCCTGTTGAGGGGTAAGGGTGAGGGTATGATCTGGATTGGATAAATGGTTATGTTGTTCCTGCCCCTTTGAGGCGGGATGAATGGCTGGATTAATATGTTGTGGTCAATATTGTCTGTGATGCATGGGTTGTGCCATTCACTGAGCGTGTGGCTCACCCCTCGCATATGTTTTTCCCCAGTTGCCACTGAGCTGGAGCTGGAGCCGGAGCAGCAGTTGGAGCTTTCCGAGGGATTTCTTCAGTAGCGGAGCAGCGCTACGTCCGCGAGTACCAGAGGCTATCAGCATCCCTTTCCTTGGCTGTATGTATTGTATTTTCGTGCTGAGCACGTTTGTATATGTTCAGTTATATATTTGTGTATATTGGCTCTCACAGGACGTATGATTGTGTATCGAGTCTGTAGAATGTTTATTCACAGATTCAGTCTTTTGCTTCCGCATTAGGTGTATATATCATGTCAGCTTCTTGTCGTTGTGTGTCATTCTGTTTATTGTGTATGATATATATTGTTGACCTCCTGTGTAGTTCTGATATGATATATACATTTGCCGCGTTCCGGGGTTGGCCGCCCTGGGGCGTGACAGGTTTTATGCAAAATTGAAACAATCATAGATGATAACCACCCTGATGTTGCCATCTCATTGCCTACTTTATTTATGTTGGTACATATATTCTGTTTCACTGAAGTCTTCACTTCAAAAGTCACTTTATCTTGTTTAGTAGAAGCATGTATGCGCCACGGACAGTCACGTTTTTGACACTTAGCTATAACTATGAACTTATCATTCTTTATATAATTCACCTCAAACTCATTCATAATGCAATGTTGCCTAAGTGCATTGCGGAACTCACTTACACTGGGAAACTGGGTTCCCACCTCCATAACTGGCATTTCAGAGTCATAATGCAAAATAGCACCTCCATAGTCTCCAACAGAAATGTCAGAATTATTATCTGACTCTTCCATCTCTTGGCACATATAGATGTCATGTTGATTACCCCCCTCACCATAAGTATCATGCTCTTCATCCTCCTCCTTGATCAGAATCATTTCCTCCTTAGCAGAATCCTCCTCCACTTGATTGTGCTTATATTGTGCATTGCCATAGAAGTCCTCACCACACTGAATTTCATCCCCATCATCTTCAAAGTAATCTTCAATCCCCATAATATTTTGCTCAACTGCTGTTTCTACTTCAGTTGCTATTTTTGCTTTAGTTGCTGTTTCTGCCTCAACTTCTTTTTCAGCCTCAATTGCTTTTTCTGCCTCAACTGCTATGTTTGACTCATCTGGTATATCTGCTTCAACTGCCCTAACAACAACATCATCTTTAGCTACTCCCTTAGCCATCTGTTCTCCTGCATATAAGTCCACCAAAACTGCTTGTTTTCTTCTTGCTGATCTGTCAACAACCTCTTCTTCCTCTGTAGTTTTTTCTGTGCTGATGACATATAATGTAAACTTATGAGTTTTCTCATTTTGTTTGAATAGATCCAATAATTGAGCATCTGTCTTCAGCTCTACATACTGTTTTGGCAACTTATTAGGAATCACATATGTAAAAGTAATTGATTTCGCACTGCTTATCTTTGTCCATTCAAGAAAGTCATCCCACAAATCTATCATAGCAATCTTCTCCCGATCTAATATCTTTGTAATCTGCTTCCCTTCCACATAATTCTGGCCATTTCGTGATTTTACAGGCTTCCAAAATCCACCATATACAAAGGTCACACGAAACAAATCTTCCATTTCACTGTAATAGACATCATATATACACAATAAAGATATCTAGTGAAATATAATCACAAACAGCATATATGCACACATCAAAAAGAGGAACCCAAACATGAAATCCAAACCATCTATAACCCGATACAGAAAATCAACAGATCTCTTATTCAAATGCACATAAACCTAATCGAAAAAAGGATAAATAAACCCAAACCATCTATAACCTGGTATACAATATGAAACCTATAAACCCTAAACAAACTCATTCAAACCCTCAAAACCCTAATGAAACCTAATCGAACAATAAAAATCAATAATAAAGGCCAATCAAGTGTTGGGAAGAGTCATTGTTGTTGGAAAACTCACCTTTGTTGATGAATCAAGTGTGACTATGGATGATGGATCAAATGCCCTCGTTGAGATATCATTTGAAGAAGACAACTTGTTTCGTGTAGAGGAACTTTTTTCGTCAAGAGAATAACCGACTTCGTGCGTAGATTTCATCAAGAGAAGAGAGTGTTTCGTTTTGAAGAGATTAAACGTGGATGAAAGGAGAACATCTCACTATCATTGAATCTTACAATAGGTGTTTCATGTGTTCTAAATATATTCAGAGAGGTATAAGGGTTTTATCGTCATTTTACAGGTGTGGTTAAAGTTAACCAAGCCCTAGGTTTGTCAATGTGACGGTAGGGACTTAATCAACACTTTCTAAATAATACAAAAACCTGTGACGATTTTGTGATTTTACGGGGACCTAAACCGATTTTGACAAGTTTACAGGGAGTTATATCGATTTTTCCCTTTTTTTTTTTCATTTTCAGATGTCGTCGCTAAAATTCCCCAAAATCTCTCTCTCTCGCTCTCAACCGACCCTTCTAAAGCCATTGCAGAGCAGTAGAGGAGGTGGAGATGAGGAGGCACAGGAACGGAGACGTCTTGGACTCGGAGAACGACAACCCTCCGAGTAGCGACGGCTCCGATATCATTCTCGGCCTCGACGGGGGCACCACCTCCACCGTCTGTGTCTGCATGGCGATGCCCCCGTCTTCGCGCGGCGGCGTCCCCGACCCCCTCCCCGTCCTCGCCCGCGCCGTCTCCGGCTGCTCCAACCACAACTCCGTCGGAGGTCCGAATCTGGTGATTTGTTTGTTCTATTTGGTTGATTTGGTTATTTGATGATTTGATGCGTATTCGTAAATGGGCCACCTTTGGTTGTCGTCTCTCCTGTGTTGATGATTGATTTCAGAGCTTTTTTTTTTTTGTTTTGTGTTGCTTTCATTTTTCTAAAGGAAAATGTTAGACTCAGAGACTACACATGTTTTCATTTTTTATTAAAATGGTAAACATCATTAATGAGGTATTTGCTTTGATAAAAAAATATATATCGTTATCGTTTCATTTTGAGTTGAATGAGTATATTTTTAGTAAGTGTAAGAAAAAATTTAACGAGGTATATACATCTTCTAACAATGCGTATGCTTCACTTGATTTCTAACGAGGTGTATAGGGCTGCATTTTGGACTTTAAAAAAAACTGAGTATAACAACGCTATTTTTTAAAATGTGCTTATTTCATGTAACGAATTGTTTAATAAAAAAAATGATGTATATTAATGAACTGGATGAACTCAATTATAGAATAAGTGAAAAATTACATTCAATGAGGTATGCACCTCGTTGGAGATACACGGGACAACAAATGGAATTGCGTGTAATAATAACCTTTCTTTGGTGATGACTGATGAGGAATACCAATGTTAGTTGGGAAAACCCCGGTTGCACATAGTTAGCCAAAGACCACGTACATTGGGTAAACCTGGAGGGATTTGAATTCAATATTTATAAAGAACAAATCCATGGTTCTAGCCAAAGTGTCAATCCCATTTGGGTTGGGTAACTTGGGTTTGTGTTGATAGATTGCTATGAATGTGTCATCTTAGTTTATATGTTTCAATCATAGTCACAAAAGTTTATGCATGACAATATTTGGTAGGGTTAAGTTTAGTATGATTACGTGTAACTCGCAAATCATATAGAATGAGTACCGGATAAGTAAAGAGATAATAAATTATTTTCTCTGTGTATTCTAAATATTAGGATGAGGCATGCATACAAAAACTTCTATGTTGAGTATGAAGACAATCAAGACAATTAGGATTTAGGATTCTTTTCTTTTTCTTTTTAAATTACGAAGATTGTGATAAATCATCCCAATTAAATGTATACCCAAATTCTGAAGGTACTATACGTATAGAGTTTGACGAATATGGGAGGTATCCAATTGTTGAACTTTTTCAAACATTCAAAAAAGATTGGAGTACTTTGTGATTATGGTTTCAGTCTCTCTTTAAAGGATAATGTTACTGAGAGTCCCTCCTACAGCCCAACGTGGAGTCTTCACATGCTTTGATCATTATTTGAAAGTGCATACTTCATGTAATGAAGCATGTACTTTCATAAAAATAAAGTAATACTCTGGTACATTGTACATACCCACTTATGGCAATAAACAATTCATATACCTCATCAGCGAATTGGGACTGCATGTGGGGTTGCTTATAAGGACCCAGTATGACAATGCCCTTCTTTAAATGGGCCATCTTCTTTTTATTCCCACTTCCTCTGTCTCTCTCGCATAATGTGACTTGGTTTTAATAGTTTCATGAATGAGTTACTGAGTTAGCATTTCTCTTCACTTTTATCTTGTTCTCAGATATGGTTGCTTGATTTGATGAATCAAATTTAGTTAGTTTTGGAATTTTTGCATGTTCTCTGAATATATGGGTTAATTCTTCCCTTTTTTCTTTTACATATTATTTTGGACATTTGTTTGAGTGAATTTTAGTACAAGTTTGGTTGTTGTTTTGTGTTTATTTGGTTGTAAAGCCCTTTCCAGATATAAATATAACTCGGGGACAGAAGTATCCCTTTTAAAATCTCCCAGATTTACATTCCCATGATCTGTTGGACTGTATGGAGGAGAAGAAATGAGATTATCTTCAATAATATGCTGCCGCATTTCAAGAATACATGGGAGGAGGTGTCTGATTAAATCCTGGAGCATTCACTGCGCGTGTGTGAAGATGGTGCTATTTTGGGAGCACGTTTTGAGGATTGCAACCTGAATGGGTTCAGTTCTGGTTTGGTTAGGTCCTCTCCAGTAGGCTACTCACCAACTGTCAGGGACCTCTCCTATTTGCTTTTCCTTGCTTCTTATCTTTTTTTTTTTTTTCCTTTGTGGAAAGTACGCCAATCTATGAATAATAATTGATGGTAGTATTCTTACCAATTTTCTTAAAAATAAAAAAAATAAAAAAAAATGGAGGAGACCAGACCACCCTTCTTACTTCATAATACTTTCCATCTTGGATTTTTTTTTTTTGGATTGTTTAGTCTTGAATTATTTCTCGTAATTTGGCTTTTTGTGCTTTCTTCAGTAATTGCCTCATTTTCACTTACAGTTTGTTTTAGTTATGATTTTTTAATTTTTATTTTTTTGTGACGTCTTGTACGAAGTTGTCTTGCTAGTTTTTGTTATGATAATCAAAATGTGAAATGGGATGGACATGTGCTATTATGTGCTGGATTATCATAACGTCGTACAAGACATTACGAAGTTGTCTTGCTAGTTTTTGTTATGATGTCTGGCTTTTTATAATTTGAGGTGGGATGGTATTAGTCCATTCTCTATTTCCATTTCCATTTCCATTTCCATTCTCGACTTCCATCTTCTGATATTATTATTTTTTTAAAATAGTTCAAGGGGATGTTTAGGATTTTTCATATCAGGATGCTCCCATGTTTAAATTTCTGCAGAAACTGCTGCTAGGGAAACGCTAGAGCAAGTCATGGCAGAGGCCCTTTTAAAATCTGGCTCTAACCGTTCTTCTGTTCGAGCTGTTTGCCTAGCAGTGTCTGGTGTCAACCATCCTACAGATCAACAACGGATACTGGCCTGGTTAAAGTTTGTTATCTCATTCTGTTACATTAGCTTTGAAATTTACATTTCTTTCATGATCTTTCTTTCATCTGGAAGTCTTCCGAGCTCCATCTATTTGTAATTATAATAAACATAGTTCTTCATCATTTTTTTGAGGCAAGGTAGACTAATGCTATTATGCTACCATGATTTTATAAATAAAAATTGAGGAATACAAGAGTCCGAAGCAAGATGGGAGGACTAGAGAAAACTAAACAAAAACAAATGAACTACGAAACACACGGTCACCAATGCCCGAGCATCCGAGTAGAAGAGAGCTCTACACAGAGATATCCGGGCCAACTACATGCAACCTTATGCTGTGATGTCAAGAGTCGCCCCCCCCTGGGTCTATTGTTTTTTGCTCCCGCAATCAATATTCTCAAGAAGAGGTAGCCCTCGAACAAAAAGAGACGAGGGATCTCCGTACAAGGGAAAAAAGAGAAGATAAAGATTAAAGATATTCAACAAAATGTAATTACAATGAATTTTGAATCACCCAAGCAAAAAGCACCTTAAACAGAACTTCCCAAACCAAATGTCACCCATAATGGTCGAAGGAGACTCCACATCAAGGATTCTTCTGGCCCAGATTTAAGAAAAGAAGAAATCATCACCCATATATTCTCTACATTAATTCTTTTTGTTGAAATAGGCAAACGTTGCAAGTTAATCGTATATTCCAACAAACCGTGTGAGGAACAAGTCATTGAAACTCGGCTAGATTGCTTTGATCACTTTAGTTTTGTGCCTCTTGCGTGACCATTTCCACACACCTTCAATATCTCTTAAAGAGCAATTTGACCCTTAGGCCACACCAACTTTTTCCCAAATCTGGATAATGAAAGGGCAACCGAAAAAAGTACTTGGTTAATATCTTAAATATGGCTGAGAATTTGTTAAGTAGACAATATCTAGCATTTTTTTGAGTAAATGTGAGAGTTCACTTGAATTTCATTGAATCAGAGGAAAGTTCCTAAAGCATATTCCAGAGATGACGGATCTCTAACAAAGGGAAAATTTGTTATATTGTGCTAATATACATTGTCAAATGGTACTAAAAAATGTGTTATATTGTGTATAATTGCGTCCACCCATACTGAACTACATGCCTTCTTCCGTGAAGTGTCCTCATCGCTGCATGCAATTCAAGTAAATTTTAAATTTACATTAATTGTGGGGCTACTAGGATTCATGTCATACTAGAAACTTTAGAACTATGAATTAAATGATAAACTTGTGATTTATATAGATATACATGAAATCATTGCATGCATCTCCTAGAGCATGAATTCTTGTATTTTCGTGCGTGCGTATGTATACCCTTTGATTTAATGGTTTTCTGAGATTTATTATATCAGTTCTGATGTTTATCACTGCATGTATGGAAGCTCTTCACAGGTTAATTGAATGAAATGACTCTTTGATAGCTCTTGGGTTGTCTCTGAATCTACTGTGTGGTTTTGTCAGAGAGATGTTTCCAAGTCATGTCAAGCTGTTTGTTCAAAATGATGCTGTCGCAGCTCTGGCAAGTGGGACACTGGGAAAGCTCCATGGCTGTGTACTCATTGCTGGTACAGGGACTATAGCTTATGGGTTCACAGAAGATGGAAGAGAAGCTAGAGCTGCAGGTGCAGGACCTGTTTTGGGTGATTGGGGAAGGTAAAAACCTCTATTGTTTTGATTTTTGAGATAGCAATATTTATGAGGCAACATCATAGATCATCTAAGGGACTTGAATCAGCTTATAGTTTGTTGAATCTTTTCAAATGTTTCATAAATTTTATCATAAATATGACTATGAAAAAGAATGAGTAAATTATAAGAAGAAAATCAAACTGCAAGATGTAAAAAGGATAAGGTTAATGGAATGTGAAAATATTAATGGCTGTGCATGTAGCTGGATCTTGGCTTCTTTTCCATATAGTTTTTTTTTTGTGGGTAAATTTTTTTTTTCTTGGTCAAATCTTCCCCTATCAGCAGGCAGCAAGACTCGAATTCAAGTCCCTTCACTAAAGAGGGGGTACCTCTCCCATTCTACCAAGAGGAGGTTCGGTAACGATAAGGCGATAAAGTACTTGTGGATTTGTACAGTGATTTAGGTGCAGTTGCATGCACTTGAAGTACTTGTGGATTTGTTTTTGTACGAATGAAGGAAAAATTTTCAACATCAAAGTAACTACTAAAATACATTAGAGATGATACTTTATAAAATAAGAGCAAGGGTGATGCAATTTGGGGCTTCAACCCTTATTCTGAATACGGGTGGTTGGATCTGCATTGAATGAGCTTTTTTATTTCTTCATAAATGATTGAAGTTATCATAGCTCAAAATGGTGCCCCTCAAGAAAAAAAGGGAGACTAAGGATCTCTGAACAAGAGACAGAATGAAAAAAAACACGAACAAGAAGCCCTCCCTGGAGCTAGGAAGTCCTCTCAACATCACAAACAAGAAATAATCACATCCCGAACCATTTGCTCCCCATAATGATGGAAGGCAAATCCTCCTTGAGGAACACAGTAACCCATGATCGAAGAAGAGTTGTGATCGCTGCCTAAGTGTTTTCTTGATAATTTTTCCTTTGAAAGATATACTCGTTTCATGTTTGCCAAACGCCCAACAAATTGAATGGGAATAAGGAATTGAATTTTAGTTTTGTTGCTAAAATCACTTCTTTTATTATTTTTTGGAACCACTTCCACATGTCCTCATTATTGATGGAGTTACACCGTGAATCAAGTGCCAAACTGACTTTTTCTTTTTATTTGAGCACTAATGAGGCATTCAAAACAAGATGCTCTCTAGCATCCTCTTTCCCACCACATAGTTCACAACCATTGTTGTCGCCATTAGCCCATTTCAACTGATTGGATTTGGTCCCTCCTTCACGTCATTGGCGTATCAAGGATATTTTCCATACCATGGAAATACAAGCCCTTGTGTGAGGTTCCAATGTCTATCTATTGCAACCCACATAATATTTGTGCCGAATGAGTCTTATTCATAGTGTTTCCCGATCCACAAAAAACCTCCACAACCATTTTCCCAAAAGAGCTTTATACATGTTGAGAAGTTTTAGCATACCCATTGCAGGGAATAGGAGTTGGATATGAATTTGCTATAATCTTTTATTTTTTTTGGGTTTCCCTAACCAGAAGATATCTTGTCTCCCCCTCTTTTCTTTTTCTTTTTGTTTTGTGAAGAGATATAAGGGTATCTTATTAATGGAAACCTCCCCGGATAGAAGGAGACGAGGGATCTCCTTACAATATTAGTGAGAGGAAAGAGATGACTATAAGAAAGAGAGATGACAAGGAAGGGGAGGACTCCAACCCAATACTCAAGACTCACCTCCTGAACCAAAGATTCCCCATAATTGAGGAAGGTGTTTCCACTTCCAAAATAATTGATACCCAATCTCTAAGAAGAGATGAAATGGTCACCCATGTGGTCTCCCAATATAATATCTTGTGTTGGAAGATTCCTTCATTATGAGTTAGCCAAATACACCAACACACCTCCTGTGGAATCAACCATTGAAACTTGGCAGGATTGCTACGATGACCACGTTTGCTTCTTTTCCGAAATTATTGAATTGCAAGATTGTCTCCCCCTTGTTGGAGGTCAAGCATTTATGATCCCCTCATGTAGCTTCTATTGTTATTCATAAATTACAGGCAGTGATTTCCCACTTTTCTTCACACAAAAAGGCTATCCACATATTTATTGAGATGATTGAAATTGTAAATTGGTTATAATATAAGGGTAAGTATTTATAAATCATAGAATTATATCAAACAATTGATTTCATGTATATTTTATTATAATTCTCTTGTCCAATAAGTTTGAAGCTACATCATTTGTTTGGACTTATTTAGCTAAGTCTTTCACAAATCTGCACTTCCAGAATTGCGCATTCTTACAGGGAACAAGGTGTACTTGTTGAGTATGAATTGATGCTTTTTGGCCTTTGAAAATATCATATTTGCGTTCTATACTTCAATTATACAAAAAACAGTGGATGTGCTGATTAAATTAACATTACTATATTTGCATTATACAGCGGTTATGGTATTGCTGCACAGGCATTGACGGCTGTTGTGAGGGCTTATGATGGTCGTGGTCCTCAGACAATGCTAACTCAAAGTATTTTGCAGAGTCTCCGTCTTTTTTCTGCAGATGAATTGATCGGGTACTTCCTGTCTATAATGCATTAGGTTGGTTTATCAATTTTAATCTCCTTGTGGGTGTGTTACATTGATATAATTTTCAGTCTCCAAGGGTGTGATTTTTGTATGAACTACTCATGCCCAATTTCCATGTTGAAGTTGATATAATTTTCAGTCTCCAAGGGTGTGATTTTTTTACTTAAGAAAAGCAAAGCAAATCTGATTTATAATTTGATATCTACATGTATGCATCGGAAAGTATCTTTTTAGAACTCCAACCTTTAATGTGAATGTTGTCAAGATATTGCTTGGGACTCTCTTTACTTGTATCTATGACTTGAATTTCGTCAACAATAGACACCTTCCTTCATCCTGTATTCATATGTTCGTATCATGCACCATAGTTCTAGATATGTGGAGCTAATCCACTTATTATATCTGGCTTCAGTATTTCAACTATGAGCTCCATTTCTAGGGTTTTCCCCAACTATTGAATTTTTATAAAGATAATTTTTTAAGCCATTTTTGGGTGGAAGAATAGATGTGGAATAAGTCCAAAAAACTTGTTCGTTTGTAAGGAATAGGTGGGTATAACTATATTAGAATATAAGAGAATAAACTAGTAATGATATTCCAGATTCACATGGAATTGTGTTATTCCACTCAATCTATTCCATAAGGGGTTCTATATGTCAAATCACCTTTCACCAACTCTTATAAATTAGTGGCTCACATGTCAAATCATTTTTTCACCTTTTATAATTTTTTTTTCATGTATTATTTATATTTTTTCCATAACTTATTCATGGTCAATCAAACCACAAAAACTTCATTATTACGTTTTCCAACAAGAATGACTAAAAAGAAATCAATTAAAAAATGACTTATTCTAATGATAGAGGTATTTATAATGGAGTAGTTATCTATCCTGGAATAACTTATGCCATTACCCAATATAGGAAAATCCAAATTAAGGATGCAAGTAATAGATTATGATATGACTGAGATCTCCTATCACATCTTACTTTTATCTCGAATTCATGTAATTCATTTTGTAACTCTTAACCCCCCGTATGGGGTGTGAGATTTGGTTATTCACTCCCAATACTATACTGGGATAGATAACAATCTAAGCTGAATAAACAATTTTTGTTTGATTGTCTTTTTTGTTATTTTCATTGGGAAACGTAAAAATGATTTGTTTGTTGTTTGATTCACCTTGGATAAAGTGATGATTAATGGTTGATAAGGGATGAATAAGAGTTTATGATTTTTTAAATGACAATTATACCCCCTGGGAATAGTGTGAGAGATATGATTGATTTGATAGATATGACAGTTTTTGGAATCTGTGTGAGTCTGTTAGGTGAGATAAATTTTTTAAAATGACAGAGAAGTATTTTTTTATTCATTGACATAGATAAGCTTTAATAAGCAATTCCAACATTTCCTTAAAATAGTTATCAGACCTTATCTTAGCTTATCCAGACATAACTATCGAGTTTTATTCTATCAAAACAAACAACTTTTTTTAGCTATTCTCATCTATTCTTCATTATTCTTGCCTTATGTTTCACGCTATACGGGGGGTTGTCATAAAGAAGCATAATACTTCTCTAGTTCATTTACCTCCCGTTTGGGGTGGAGCATAAACCATGGATAGGGGAGAATACAATAGAATGGCCCTCAAACAGCTGTTTGTTTGACAAGAATAAACCTAGATAGCTATGTCTGGATAAGTTAGGATAAGGCCTGATAACTATTCTAAGAAAACGGTGGAATTGTTTATCAGGGCTTATTTATGCCAATGGATAAAAATACCCTTCTCTGTCATTTTAAAAATTTTATATAACTTAACACTCTGTGCACACATTCCAAAAACTGTCACATCTATCATATCACACACACCTCTCATACTTATTCCCATTCACAAATAATTTATGCAGGGGTATAATTGTCATTTAAAAAGTCATAAACTCTTATCCATCTCTTATCTATCACTTATCATTATTTTATCCAAGGTGAACCAAACAACAAAAATATCAATTTTACGTTTCCCAATGAGAATAACAGAAAAGACAACCAAACAAAAATTTACCTATTCAGCATGGATTGTTATCTATCCCAGTATAGCTATTAAGGGCGAATAACCATATGTCACACCCCAAACGGAGGGTTAGAGATCCCATACAATATTATATTTTTTTGCTCTGTGTCTGGATTTTACCTTCTTTGTATTGCCTGTCCTTTTTCAGTTCGTAAGTCCTCACTTTGTGTGATATTTTTTATTGGAGAAAATAAAAAGCAACGCAAATGGGACCTCTTTCCTTCAGCTGACTTCTGATCTTTGTACCTATTTGTCTATTACTTTGAGATTTCTGTATTTTTGATGTGGAAACTTTATTATCATCATCATTATTATTATTATTTTGCATGGTTTCTTTTTCACATTTTAAGTTTGGGTTTTGTTTTAGGTGGACATATGCAGATCCCTCTTGGGCCCGTATTGCAGCACTTGTTCCGGTCGTCGTTTCTTGTGCTGAAGCTGGTGATCAAGTTGCGAATAAGATCCTACAAGATTCTGTACAAGAGCTAGCTGCGAGCGTAAAAGCTGTTGTTCAGAGGCTCAGCTTATCTGGTGAAGGTGATATGTCACTAAAATGAATCTTTATTTCAAACAGGATTGCAGTTTCACCATCTTGTCTTCCCACTGCTAATGACAAACCACCTGAAGTGATCTCTGTTTGACACTTGATTCAAAAGTGCCTACTTTTTGTTGTTCATTTTTTAGTTGAATAAATCCCTAGTCCATGTGTATTGCATATGTAAAAGGTTGTTTTCCACTTGTTGTGGTTGGTGGCGTTTTGGAAGCTAACACGAGATGGGATATCGGGAAAGAAGTTGTAAATTTTGTATTGAAGGACTACCCTGGGGCTCATCCTATTAGACCAAAGGTTAGATATTCAAGTCTAGATCTCTGATATCCTTGCTTTGAAATGCTCTAAATTATTGATTACACATTCTTTCATTATTGGTTTAATTCCCATTTAAAACACGTCTAATTAAAGGTACCCATCTTATTCAATAAACGAATTAAATATGTATTAAATGCATGATATGTATTTTTACTTCACACAGAACTAAGATATAAAAATTGTCGACTGGACTAGATTTTAATGTGGGTTATTGATGATTACGCCTAAATAGAAATTTTATAACTTGAACCCAATTTTTTTTTTATTTTGTGATGTTTGATGTTATAACATCATTTGAAATTCATGATGTGTAGTAATTTTGCATGCCATAATAAATATTTTATTTTTTTGTAATTTTTTATTCTTCCAAATTTCTCCCGAATTTTCCCCGCACTTAACCTGAGTTGTACCATTTTGTGAATTTTCACCCCTGCCAAATTATCCCGATTTCTGAACTGGTGACAGCCCCCAATATAAAGCTTGGGTGTGTGTGTGTACGTACACATATATGTGTGTGTATATGTATAAAAAACTATCTTAAAAAATGTTGAAATGCATATCTTCATAGCCTTTGCATGGTCACAACATGATTATGGGAACTCAAATTGAGGAACTCCATATCTTCCAAATGATTCACACTTGTTGAATTGTTATCTCTTCATTAATTTATTTTTTATATCAGAAAGTTAGGATTAAGATGCATAAGAGTTTTTTATCCATCGGATTTTACATTCTTGCTGTCACATGTGCTCAACCTACGTGACATTAAAAAAAGTTACAAAGTCTCTTATGTAGCCCCGTTCGCGGTCTCCACCTCTGCATCCCTCTTTTTCGCTCTGTCTAACGTGATTTTTTTTTAAAATTATTTTTTATTAACCGTGTTCAATTTCCGGTAATAAATTATTCACCCGTTTTTCAAAAAAAAAAATGGCGGGATTGTTGGGGAGAAAAATAAAATTTCAGACACTTTTTTGGCGTTGATGTGACTTAAAATATTGATTTCTTACATGAACTAGAGAAACTGAAAAAGAAAAGATTCTGAGATGGAGATTGCATGCGGGACTGTAAAATGGAATTGACACTTCGAAGATGGTATCAACTACATAACACTGAAGAGTTAAAACTCATATCAATTTTATGCGCATCAATATCAATTTGATGAAGACATTGTATTTATTTTTGTTTCTTTTACATTTGCAGGTGGAGCCTGCTGTTGGGGCCGCATTGCTGGCATGGAATTTCTACTTGCGAGAATCTGAAAAATAATGTTTACAGGACATAATAAATTCATTATTCTACTTGTACAACATGTTTCAGACTAAAGTTCAAACACAAAAAATAAAGCAGTGAAGTGAGAAGGGAAAACCTTCATAAGTTTCCATGGTTAGGTCAATTTGCCACCCATTCAAAATTTTAACTGTTTTTTAATATTGTTTGATCATTTTGTTTGGTTTTGTTTTTGCTTTGTTTCAATCATCACTACCTGTGTCGTTGTATTGGGTGTTTAGCAAAAATGTTGATGTACAAAGAAAGTTAAAAGACGACAAATTGTTTTGATTGATGTATATGTTGTGATCTTCTGTTGTTGTTTTTACCCAACACTTATACTGTATTTTTTTTATTCCAGCAACTAATTTTTTCCTATCTATTCTATACTCAATTCTAGCATAATAGTGAATAAAATTGTCATACACGAAAAGGACTTTAAATGATCATATTTGGATAAAGAAAAATAATGTTTTTGGCCAAGTTCAAACACAAAAAATAAAGCAGTGAAGTGAAAAGGGAAAGCCTTCATAAGTTTTCATGGTTAGGTCAGTTTGATGATGTACAAATGAAAGTTAAAAGAGGGCAAATTATGTTACTTGATGCATATGTTGGAGCTAGAGGTGTCAAACGGGTGGCCCGGCCCGGCCCGGCACGGGCCGTGCCGTGGGCCGGCCCGTTTGGGTGGCGACGCGGGCTGGGCCTGACCCCCGGCCCGCGTGCCGTTTCTGGCACGGCCCGCTAGGCCCGCGGCACGGTTTGTGCTGTGGGCCCCACCTCCCCCAACGGCTAGTCCAACTAGCCGTTGGGACGGGCCAACGACGGCACGGCCCGTTGGCCAACGTAGTTTACTAGCCGTTGGCGGGCCAACGGGCCATGCCGGCCCGTTGGCACGGCCCGTTGGCCCGTCTGAACTCAAAAATCTTCACCTATAAATACCCCACCCCATCCACCCATTTCTTCATCAATTCAATCACAAATCTCTCTACTCCTCCACTACTACACTCTCTTCTTCCTCTAAAATTTTCTAGTTTTGTGTTGGAATTCCAAGTGTTCTAGTGTTCAAGTGCTCTCTTTCTTTCCAAGTGAAAACTTCAATCAAATTGAAGTGGTGGTGGAAGCTCTCTCTGTCTCCAATCTCCATTTCTTCAAGGCTCTTTCCAAGGGAAGTTCTCTCCAAAGGGTGGGAAGGTTCAAGGCTCCAACTCTCCAAGCCTAAGGAGATTAGGGGAAGCTCTCTCTCTCTCTCTAGTCTCTAATCTCTACTAGTCTCACACTCTTCATCTCTAGTCTCTACTCTCTACACATTTGAAATTTCAAGTTTTACAAAGTGTATTTCAAGTTTTAAATTCAAATTAATTCCATATTTCAAAACCAAAGTGTATTTTAAATTTTAAATTTTTAATATTTTAAATTTTAACTATTCAAATAGAAGAATTTTAAATTCAAATTTTAAATTTTAAATTCAAATTTCAAATTTTTACTTTTTAAATTTCAAATGGCCAACCCAAACATAGAATATTCACACACTGATGATGAATTTGACAATATAGATAGCCTACCACATGATTTACCCCAAGACCAATCCCAAACCCCCCATGAATCAGTTGGAGGTGATGTTGGTGCATCATCTAGTCGCCCCCCAACTGGAAAACAAAAAAAACCCTCTAAAAGAAGTAGGAAGTCTGAAGTTTGGGAGCACTACACAATACAGAATATTAAATACCAAGGTAGAATGGAAGATAGAGCTGTTTGTAAATATTGTAACAAAAATTTTAGTTGTGCAAGCGCGGGTGGTACCGGACATCTCAAGAGACATGCTGAATCATGTCTGAAAAGGCATCAACAACAACTGAATCCCGGTACGCAGTCTCAGATTGGGAGTTTCGGTCAAACAGGTAGTACTGAAGGTACAATGTCTACATTCTCTTATAATCAATCTAGTATGAGAGAAGGTTTATCTGTATATAGCATCTGATGAACAACCATTTACATTTGCTGAAAGTAGAAGATTTGAACGTTTTCAAAAAAGGTACGTTAATCCACAATATAGAGCTGTTTCTAGAAATACTATTAGATCAGATATAATTAGAGTTTACAATGAAATGAAAAATCATTTAATTCAATCATTCATGAACATTCAAAAAATTTCATGCACATCTGATTTATGGTCCGGTAAGAATGATTTAGCCTATATTTGTGTTACTTCACATTATATTGATTCTCATTGGATGTTAAATAAAAGAATGTTAGCTTTTCGTCCACTTACATTTCCACACACCGGCACAGTAATTTATCAAGCAATAATGGATATTTTTAGAGAATATAATATAACTGAAAAAATTTTATCCATAACTTTTGATAATGCTAGTAATAATGTTAGTGCTATTTTAAAATTTAAATCTTCTTTGGGTTTACCTTATGATTTTGAATTTTATGATTGTAAATGTGTATGTCATATTATTAATTTAATTGTGCAAGATGGATTAACTCATACTGAAGAATCATTAGTAAATATTAGATTAGCATTAAAATTTATTACTTGTACACCTTCTAGAGTACAAGCATTTGGTGATTTTTGTGCGACACGCAATATTCCCCCTAGAAAATTTCCTCTTGATATGCATGTTCGTTGGAATTCTACATATATAATGTTACAAAGTTGTGAGGGTTATGAAAATTTGATTACTGAATTTAATGAAATGTTTAACAATCGTGTTGATATTTCTCCTATTGATTGGCAAATTTCAAAAGTTTTTGTGCAATTTTTAAGTATTTTTTATGATGCTTCTATTGTTTGTTCAGGTGTTTATTATCTTACATCAAATCTTATACTTAGACAATTATTTAATATTTCTTGTGCATTTAAAGAATATAGAGATTATAGTATACTTCAACAATCTATTATCTTGATGGAACAAAAATTTAAAAAATATTTTGAAGATATTCCTATGCTTTTTTGTTTAGCTGCTGTAATGGATATTACTATTAAATTAGATACTGTTAAAACTATAATTTCAAGAATAAGTGATAATGTTAGATTTCCAATGGTTATAAGTGGTGAAGATGTAGAATTTGCTTTAACTGAAATGTATAAAAAATATGAAAATAAATATGCAAATAGAACTAGAGCATCATCCGGTTCATCTATTAGTTTATTAGGCAAAGGTAAGAAAAAAGATTATTTCTTTGATTTTGTTTCACAAAGTTCACACACTTCACATGATTCTAGTAGTGGTAGTTCTCATCTTAATGAACTGTTTAAATATTTAGAAAATGATTGGAAGTCTCTTTTAACTGAAAAGGAGATAGAAAATTTTGATCTCTTGCAATGGTGGAAAGCACATGAAGTGACATTTCTTGTGCTTTCTATAATAGCAAGAGATTTACTAACTCCTCCAGTGTCTACAGTGGCTTCAGAATCTTCTTTTAGTACAAGTGGGAGAATATTATCTGAGAGGAGGACCAGGTTGGCAGCAAGTTCACTGGAAGCTCTTATTTGTCTGAAGGATTGGAGTGATGCTGATGAAAGAGGTCAAGAATTTGTAGATAGTCTTGAGGTGGATTTTACAAAATTCAACATAGATGATGATCAATGAAGATTTCACATATAAATCTTCTCCTTGTTGTATTTTTTTAATTTTTTGAAAGGTGAGTTGCAAGTGATTGATAGTTTTAATAGGTGCCAACCTAGTTGGGATGTATTAAAAACTATAGTGATGCAATTATTACTCACTTTTTATGTTATATTAATTTTTTGTATTTGTCAATGTATTTTTTAAGAATTGTATAATTTATTTTTATTCATCAATGTACTATTTGTGTATTTTTTATTCATTTTATCATTTATTTAATTATTGTTCATGTACTCAAAAAATTCAATATTCAATAAAATAAATATTTGTATTCTTAATTCTTTTTAGTTTTTAATTTTTAAAAATGACTTATGTATATTTTTTTAATTTTTTTAATTTAAAGGAACTAGTAAATTAAACATGGAATTAAATATTAAACTTCAAAAATTTTAAAAAAATTGACATTTTAATGGGCCGCCCCGTTGGCCCGTCAATGGGCCCGGCCCGTTTGGCCTGCCGGGCTAGCACGGCACGGCATGGCCCGCCGGGCTGGCACGGGGGGCGTGCTGGGCCGCCCCCCTGCGGACCGTGCCGTGCCGGCCCGGCACGGTTACATGAAACGGGCCGGGCCGGGTCAGCCCGTTAGCCCGGTTGTTTAGCGGGCCGGGCCGGCACGGCACGGCCCGTTTTACACCTCTAGTTGGAGCCAAGATTATCTGATTCACTGGGTATAGAGTATCTCTATCACTTCCCATACCAATGGAAAGACTATGATACACATTACAATGACACATTTGACTTGCATGTTACAATACAACCACCTCAAATTTCAGAAGTCAATGAAGTTTTTGAATTTAAAATAAGAGAACAAGAAGAAAGAAGAAAATATTCAGACACAATACGATCCCCATCAGCACCATATCAGTTAAGGTTTTGTTTTTCTTCCTTTCTTAATTCAAGAAATGGACAATAGGGATTGAGCCAAACTTCCTTAAATATTTTTTTTTTAAGAAAAAATGTGAGCATCTTCATTCAATTGAAATCAAAAGAACAATTTGAAAGGAGATGAGAGGATACAAATAATGAAAATAAGCAAAATAAAACCAGGAAAATAGAGAAAAGGGGGTGAAGGAAACACAAACAATGAGTTCTAGTTGCGGAAGTGATAGAAAATGTTTCTACCACTTCAACAAATCCTTGAACATGCCAATATGTTACGTGATAATTGACAAAATGTCAATCTCTAAGCCCCCGGTTGTTTTAGGAATAGGCATCTGGATAATCTCGGATAAGGTATAAAGCTCATTTGAAAACCCCGGATAACTCATGATAAAGTATGTCAGAATAAACTGGTATAAAGTGGTATATGGATTCCAACCAACTCCTGGAATTAAAGTTATCCTAGGTTACTCCTACTCAAAGAATATGTGGGTTCACTGTCAAATCAAATGTTATCACCTCTTATAAATCACATGTCAAATCAACTATCATTATTTTTTCACCTTTTATAAATCATTATCCATATTTTATTTACATTTTGACCAAACAACAAAACATTTATTCTTACGTTTACCAACGAGAATAATTCAAAACATAACCAAACACAAAATCACTTTATCCTTATTTATACTCACTTATGCTTGGATAAATGTATACCCAAGAATAAAATCTATCACCGTTCCAAACGGGGGCTAAAAGAATATGTGGGTCCATTGTCAAATCAACTGTCATCACTTCTTATAAATCACATATCAAATCAATTATCATTATTTTTTTAATTTTTATAAATCCTTATCCATACTTTATTCACATTTTATCCAAACAACAAAACATTTATTCTTACATTTACCAATGAGAAATAATTCAAAACACAACCAAATACAAAAACATTTTATCCTTATTTATACTCTTTTATGCTTGAATAAATGCATACCCAAAAATAAATCTTATTCCATTCCAAACGGGGGCTAAGTGAATACCCGTCACTCCCCCGAGACAAGTGTCCCAATCTTTGATATTTGGCATATCATATCCTCAAAGATTTCCAAAGTACAACCGAGACCCTCTGAAAACAACTGCATTACGCGATCTCCAAGATGCACCAAAGTTATACTGAATTCGAAGCTGGGCAATTATAGAATAAGCGATCAAGAGTGTCAGCATCTCTGTCTATAACTCATGAACTGCGAATAAAAGCTATATATAGCATAGAACAAGTGTATCTAATACATATTCATAACACCATTAAAAAAAAAACAAAAAAAAAACAAAACATATTCATAATTGCTAATTCATAGAAAGTACCTTCATATATTCATGAATACATCCCTTGAGGCCATGACTTTAGTGTGAGAAGTTTTATATGTATAAGAGTAGGGATGACAATGGGTTGGATTGGAGTCGGGTTTAACATAATCCAAATTCAACCCGTTTCCTCAATATTGAACTCCATACCCACGCCATCCTAACCCACCTCGGGTTTTAAAATTTGAAATCCATACCCACTCTATTTCATTTCAGGTTTTACATCTTGAAATCCATAACTACCTCACCCACCATTTTTAAAGTGAGTTGGATTGTTTGGTCTCTACAATTAATATATTCATAGAATCCAAACTCACCCCAATAGGGACAGATCAGGTTGGGCTACCAATAAAACTCATCCCATCGCCATCTCCATACGAAAGTGATTATGTTTTTGTTAGAATATGAAAAGAATGAATCAATTGTATTATTAGGGTTTGTAGCCAATATTTATAGTACAAAAGGGAAACAAGGAAAAGACTAATCTACCCTTAACCCTAGCATGTATATACATTTAACACCCCCCCTCAAACTCATGGTGGATCATACACCGAGAGTTTGCTCAACAAGAAATCATGCCGCTGAAGTGTATGAGACTTTGTGAAAAAATCTGATAACTGAAGAGAAGAGGAAATATATGGGAGTGATATGGTGCCCGCAATAAAATGATGACGGACGAAGTGACAATCGATCTCGATGTGCTTCGTACGTTCATGAAATACTGGATTGCTAGCAATCTGAATGGCGCTCTTGTTGTCACAATATAGGGGAGTAGACGCAGATAGAATGATGCCCATGTCAGAAATGAGGCGTCGAAGCCAAACAACCTCAGCAGTAGCAGATGCCATAGCACGATATTCGGCCTCAGCACTCGAACGAGAAACAATGTCTTGTTTCTTGGCCTTCCAAGATATAAGAGAGTCCCCAAGAAAGACACATATACCAGTTGTAGATTTTCGATCTGTGACATCTCCTGCCCAATCAGCATCAGTATAAGCGCGAAGTTCAAGAGTAGAAGAAGACGGTAACAGCAGAGCACGAGATATAGTGCCACGTAGATAGCGTATAATCCGAAGAACTGCGGCATAATGAACAGTACGAGGGGCAGCGACAAACTGACTGACAATATGCACAGCATAGGCAATGTCAGGACGAGTGACAGTGAGATAGACGAGGCTTCCAACAAGCTGTCTATAACGAGTAACATCAGAGAGTAGTTCTCCATCGTCAGGCCGGAGCTTAGCATGAAGCTCAATAGGAGTGGGAGAAATGCGATCATCAGTTAGACAGGCACGGTCGATCAAGTCAGCAGTATACTTGCGTTGTGAGAGAAGATAACCACGCGGAGCAGAAGCAACTTCCAAGCCTAGAAAATAACGAAGTTTGCCAAGATCTTTCATCTCAAATTGACGCTGAAGATGTTGCTTGACCGACTGTATATGAGACGAATCATCGCCGGTGATGATCATGTCATCAACATAAAGCAGCAGGATAGTACGATGAGGACCAGAGGTGTGAACAAATAAAGCTGGATCAGAGGAACTCGAAGCAAACCCAGCAGCACAGATAGCATCAGTGAATCGAGCGAACCAAGCACGAGGAGCCTGCTTGAGACCATAGAGAGCGCGGTGAAGATGGCATACATGACCAGATGAATGAGGAAGACCCGGAGGAGGAGTCATATAAACCTCCTCTGATAAATCACCATGAAGAAAAGCGTTCTTGACATCAAGCTGATAAATGGGCCATTGACGAACAGAAGCAACAGAAATCAAAGTACGAACAGTTGTCATCTTTGCTACAGGAGCAAATGTCTCATCATAATCAATACCATGCTGCTGAGTGAAACCACGGGCAACCAAACAAGCCTTGTGACGCTCAATCGAACCATCAGAGTTGGTCTTGATCTTATAAACCCACTTACAGCTGATAGGAGTCTTCCCTGGAGGAAGTGGTACAATTTTCCACGTATGAGTGCGTTGTAATGCACTAAGCTCCTCTGCCATAGCACCTTCCCATTCTGGAATGCCGACAGCCTCACGATATGATTGGGGCTCCCAGTGAGTGGAAACAGCTGAAAGAAAACACTGAAAACTAGGAGAAAAAGAATCAGAGGCAACCAAGCTGAGTCGTTGAGGAGGTCGACGAGCGCGAGGCGGATTGCGACGAGGAGCAACTGGTGCGGAAGCAGAATCGTCTTCTGGCGAAGCAGCATCAGGAACAGGTGTAGGAGTAGGCAGAACCGTCCCACGTGAATCATCCGAAGACGGCAAGGGTGAAGATGGGACTGACGAGGAAGAGTGGACAGGTACAGACGGAATAGATGACTGAGGAGCAAAAGATGAGGATGAGAAATCAGGAATGGAAAAGTCCAAAAATGTGACTTCCTCAACCGTGGGATGGGGGAAGAGGAAGAGGAACAGGAGGCGAGCGAAGAGCGTAGTATGGATGACTCTCAAAGAATGTGACATGACAAGATGTCCGAAGACGACGAGCAACAGGATCATAGCATCGATATCCTTTGATCTCATTACTATACCCAAGAAAAACACACATAGTGGAACGAGGAGACAATTTGGTACGCTCAAGAGGAGGAAGTAGGACAAAACACGTGCATCCAAAAACACGAAGACGAGAATAATCAGGAGGACTATGATAAAGACGCTGAAAGGGGGAGATGCCAGCAGTGATAGACGAAGGAGTGCGATTGATGAGATACACGCTTGTAAGAACAGCCTCACCCCAAAACTGAACAGGAACAGAAGCAGAGAGGAGTAAGGACCGGGTCGTTTCGAGGATATGACGGTGTTTGCGCTCAGCAACCCCGTTCTGCTGATGAGCATAAGGAGTGGAAAGCTGCGGTAGAGTGCCTTGGGAGGATAAAAAATCACGAAAAGCACGAGAACAATATTCCCCCCCACAATCAGAGCGAAACACCTTGATGCGTTTGGAAAACTGAGTTTCAACCATTGTAGCAAAAGATTTATAGATGGGTAACAATACAGAACGACTATGCATCAAATATATCCAGGTAAAGCGAGAGAAATCATCAATAAAAATAACATAATAACGGTTACCCCCTTTAGAAGGAATAGGGGAGGGACCCCAAACATCAGAGTGAACTAGATCAAAAGGAGAAGCAGAAATGTGTTTACTAGTAGGAAATGGAAGAGCCAAGTGTTTTGCCAACTTGCAGCCCACACATGGTTGAAGCTCAGTTTTTGAAAAGGAACCTAAAACACCGGTACTTATTAGATAACGAAGTCTTGGAGGAGAGAGATGACCAAGACGGCGGTGCCATACATCAAAGGAGGAAGGAGAAGAAGAAATCAAGCGAGCAGAAGCTGCGGAAGACGAAGGAATATGAAGATGATCCATGTAGTAGAGCCCACCGCGTCTAGAGCCTGTCCCAATCTGCTTCCCCGTACGACGATCCTGTACAGAACAAGTAGAAGAATCAAAAGTAATGAGACAATCATGATCCGCAATTTTACCAACAGAAAGCAAATTTAGTGATAGACCAGGAACATGAAAAACATCAGGAAGTTGAAATCGATGAGAAGGATCAGCAAGAGAACCAGAACTCGACACAGACAGAGGAGTCCCATCTGCCGTACGAATAACAGGAGTGGGAAACATGCGAGTAGGACAACGAATAAAGGATGCCTGAGAAGTCATATGATGGGAAGCCCCAGAGTCAAGAATCCATGAGGAGGTGAGGTTACCTGTCGCCGCAGTAGAAGCAGAAAAGGGAGCAGATGAGTCACTACCAGTCACTGAGCGAAGCATATCGTGAAGATGTTGTTGTTGAAGGTGGAGCTGCGCAAGACTCTCAGTGATCTGAGAGGAAGAATATGCCGGCGGATCAGTAAGAAACTCAGATGCAACGGCAGCTGCAGGTCGAGGCTGATAGCGACGTGGAGGAACTGTAGGAGGTGCCCGAGGCGCTAGTGCACGTGATGCTGCAGGATCTAGCGGACGAGGTGCTGGAGGAAGCGCTCCAGGAGCTGAAGTGCGAGGTACATAAACAAGAGGAGCACCATCACGAGCACGCTTACGACATTCAGATTGCACGTGTCCAAATTTATGGCAATAATAGCAAGTGACCCGAGTGTAGCGATTGTCTTGACGATGTGCAACATTGACAGAACTGTGATCAACGATAGGCGGAGTGACAACAGTGCGAAGACGCGTCTCCTCAGCAACTAACTCAAAAAGAACCGTATCAAGAGACGGTTTGGGAGAACGATGAAGAATCTGTGCACGAATAGCCTCGAACTCAGGACGAAGACGCATCAAGAATTGGTACAATCGTTGACGATTACGGTACTCACGATAGCGTGTCAGAAAAATACCCTCCATCTGAGGATCCATAGGTGCGAGTTGATCCCAGTAATCAGATAAAAGAGAATAAAAATCACGAATAGACAGCTCCCCTTGATAAGAAGTAGAAATGGCCTGATGTAGATAGAATTCCTGAGCACCATCGGTCTGCGTATAGAAATTCTTCAGAAAGTCCCAATATTCCTTGGCTGTAATAAACGGCTTCAAATGTTTACGGATATTTGGAATAACCGAAGAAGCAATATAAGCTTTCACCCGAGAATCGGCCTCCTTCCATGTCAACAAAGCCTTAGTATATGCCTCAGCTCTGGCCTTGATGGTTGTCTCATCAGAACCCGGTGGAGATAGTTCAAGTACAGGAGCTAGATTAGTGCCAGTAACATGACCCAATAGGCGACGATAATCAAGCTGAAGTTCAAGACTAATAGACCAGACATCATAATTGTTACCATCAAACTTAACATCGATGATCTGAGTGTTATCCGTAGCCATAATAGGCAAAAAGAGAATAACAGAGAAAAATATATGCCTCGGATGATGAAAATAGAGTCACAGATGCGTGCAGAACGAAAAATGGAGCAAAATGAGTACCAATATGACTATATTTGGAGTCCGAATGAACCCGTAGCGGCCGAATAAAGAAAATACCGAAAAAGGCGATGACGAGGCGGTAAACGGGTCGCGGATCCGGGTCGGGCAGCTAGTGCCGGGTCAGATCGAGCGCTGGAACCGGGTCGGGTCGGTCGCGGAACCGGGTCGGGTCGGGCGCTGAAACCGGGTCGGGTCGGGCGCTGGAACCGGGTCGGGTCGGGCAGCTGGAGCTGGAGCTGGGCCGGACGCGCGCGGGCGCGAGGCACGGGACCTCGGGACAGATTCCCGGGAGATCCGGGACCGAATCCGGGGCAGAATCCCAGGAAATCCGGGCTGATCAATGCGGATCCGCGCGGATCACGCGATTCCGAGATGTCGCGCGGGCACGGCGCGGACGGTGCGCGTGTGTGCGGGCACGGCATGGACAGGGCGCAGGCACGGCGCGGACGGTGCGCGGGCACGGCGCAAAGAGGCGCGGGCGGGGCAGGGTGGCGCTGGACGGCTGGGCAGGGTGGCGCAGCAGTGCGAGGCGGTGCGGCAGGGTGGCACAGCAGCGGCAGGCCTGCGCGGGGTGGCGCAGCAGCGGCGCGGGGTGGTGCAGCTGCAGCCCGAGGCGGTGCAGCGGCGGCGCGGGGTGGCGCAGCGGCGGCGCGGGGCGGTGCAGCGGCGGCACGACGGCGGCGCGGGGCGTCGGGACGTCGACGATCAAAGAAAAAAATTGGATTCAAGCTCTGATACCATGTTAGAATATGAAAAGAATGAATCAATTGTATTATTAGGATTTGTAGCCAATATTTATAGTACAAAAGGGAAACAAGGAAAAGACTAATCTACCCTTAACCCTAGCATGTATATACATTTAACAGCTTTTTCAATAGGCTTGTTACAATCCAATCACAACATGAGATAATTTTTTAAGGGCGTTATTACACTCAGACTTTTTTACAATTTAAAATACAGTCCTATATATATCGTTAAAAATCTGGTGAAACATATGCATAATTAGACAATGTATATACATCATTTTTTTTACATTTACTAAACATAAATTCATTCAATTCGAAATGGAGCGATATACATTTTTTATCAAAACATAAACATTGTTAGATGATGTTTACTATTTTTTAAAAATCAAAACATATGTGGCATGCGTTTTGGACTGTAAAACGAACGTAACATTTTTCATTTTTTTTATCATGCAAAGGAAGTTGAAAATACACTATCATGCAATTTTATTATGATAAATATAAATATTGAAAAACCACTTTGTTTAACACTGTATTGAACAATGGAATAATTGAAAATAATTGAGTTAGAATGTTTGGAAAGTCTCTCTTCCATAGCTAATAGCTTTCAACGATTTGTTTTCTTCTAAATATACACTTACGATCAATATTGAAGTATATATTGTTATAGATAATGAATTATATATTAAGATATAAGAGTATATATTTTTTCTTTAAAAAAATAACAAAGAATTTAATTTTAATACATTGTGACAGTACAATATACATTGAGATAATGCAACGTATACTACAACTTAAGTAGTGAATAGATGGTTGGATGATTGTTTTCGAGTTGCAGTTAGGGTTACAAAACAGACTGAGTATATCTGGGCTCATAATGTTTAGTCTTAAAGTGGAAGCGAGCAAGTTTTGTCACTGAGTAGGACCCTTTCACGAAGAATGATACATTCAACCCGGATAATAACACCCACTTATATCTCAATTCTAGCATAATAATGAATAAAATTGTCACAAAAAGAAAAAAAATCTCTTCCTACTCGAATAAAAATGATCATATTTTACAATTAGAAAGTCATATACACCGTCTTAAATAAATACGAAAAAATCCAAATAACCCCCTATAAACTGTTTGAAATCCATATAACCCCTCGTCTTTTACTAAAGTCCATATAACCCCGTGAAAACGCATATGTAAATCCAAATAGCCAATGGAGTTAAATTTTCGTTGACAGATAAGGATTATTCTGCGAATATTCTTTATGATCAACCCTAGCTAAAAATAATATATTAAAACCCCCTACAATGTATTAAAAATACGAAAAAGCTTATATAAATGAAGATTTTACCCTTTCAGATAAGGTTTTATAATATATCTGTAGGGATAAAATTGTCTTGTACAGAGGGTTTTTCGTATTTTTACTAAATTGTAAGGGATTTTTGTTATACTGTGTTTTTAGTCAAAATTAAGCAAACGGAATATTTGTAAAATATTCATCATCTCTCAACGAAAGTTTGACTTAGGGGATTATTTGAATTTATATATTTATTTTAGGGGGTTATATGGATTTTAGGAAAACTCAAAGGGTTATATAGGTTTCAGGCAGTTTACTGGGGTTCCTTTTTTTTTTTTCTTTTTTGTTTATTTAATCTTAGAAACTCTAGGTTTCCTTAGAAACTAGTTTGTTTGGATTGATATGATTAATGGTTTGATGGAAAGATGCATGAATTGTGGTTGATATGTATGGTTTGATGGAAAATGATTTCTACATTGGTGGGGAGACGTTTTTTAAACATGGTTGATACGAGATGTATTTTTATTTTTGATTGCCACCCCAATGGAATGCATATACGCATTGCATTGGGAATCAAAGAGACTAGTTTGTGGGTTGAATTTATATCATGTACTTATTTTTTCCTTTCTTTTTTTTGGATGTTGTAGTTAATAGGGGTGCAATTCAATCGATTTGGTTGGATTTTTTGCAAATTCAAATTGAATCAAACTATATTTACATGTAACTGAAAAACCAAATCGAATCAAAACCGAACCGAACGGATTTTTGTTTGGTTAAGCCGAACTGAATGAACTGCTAAAGATTGATGAATTGGTTATAGTTTTTTGGGGGGGTTGATTTACAACTTTACATAAATATCAAAATTCTAGGATTAATTGTATAAATTAATATTTTATTTTATTTTATAAATATTAATGGTATAACAGAAATATAGTTTTTAATATAAAAAGAATATTGATTATGAAAAATCATATGTTTAAATTTAATTCAGTTCGGTTCGGTTAATTCAGTTTTTTAATAAGCTAAACCGAACCCAAAACCAATGTATATCGATTTTGTTAATTTTTCAATCCATATCCAAACCAAACTATAAAACTATTGACCCAAATCTGAAAAAAATTGGTTTGGATCGATTCAAATTCGGTTTAACCGACCAAAGTTGCACTCTGATTTAAAAGAGAGATATAGGATTTACACTAACAACTCATCAGATCTCTTAGAACAATTCATAACAAATTGATTAGGATAAAACCATGTAATCTCATATGCTATTCTATTAATTTCCATGTTATTTCTTGTTCGACTACAATAAAGTCCTCGCAAATTGACCAGGCTGAACAAGAGGATGTCAATCTGTTTCTAACTCCCCTTTCTTTATTTGTTGATCTCTCTTTAATCTCAACGATTTATCCTTTTTTAAATATAAAAAAAAAGATAATCATGTTATATATCGATTTCCTCTAATATCTCATGTCACTCTATTTTGAAATTCATGAACTAATAAAAAATTTTGATATACACAAATATACATATATGTCAATTATTTCCTAAAAACATGCTCATACAAATTTATATGAATGCTAATTCAAGATGTTCATGAAGGCACCACATATTCATGAATATCTCACAAGAGTTTGATGGCCGGAATCAAGTTTAACATCATGTTATTTTCATGAGCTCTAATATGCATTAATACACTCAGTTTGTTTTGTACAACAAAAGTTATACCCAAACTCAGGAATTGAATTGAAGAGGAGGGTGACTTTCCCAATCTATTAAGAGATGGTTTAGTATGCTGATGATTATTAAGGAGCCAAAAAGTAAAGAAAACTTCAATCTAAATTTTGCCAAAGTTTTGGCCTTTGAATGTAACAATTTAAAGCCACTGAACCAAGCCAATAGAACCATCAAATAAATAAGGAAGAACCACCACCACAAGCCTGAATTCATGGGCTACATATATATTGGAAAGTTTTTGCACCTATAAAACATATTAAAGAAAGAAAAATAATACAGTCAACTCTGCTCCCTGGTTCACATTATTTTTCTATATTACAAAAATTATAAATTCACCCATTGAAATATTTTCTTATTTGAAATGACTCGATGATAAGATAATATATTTTTTCTATTAAAAAAAATCATATATTTCGATAGAGTCCATAAACTAAAATAACGCAGTATATATATTGTGCTATATATGTACTCTCTATCGTAGTGTATGAGAGTTGCAGATGGAGTTACAAAATAAATTTAGTGTATCAACATTCATATAATTAAGAAACTTTGTAACTCATTTCAAATATTTTCATTCATAGTACAATAAACAAAAGGAGAGGAAAAATGGATTTACACAACAACATATATTTTTTCAAATCTTGTTTTGGTTACTTCTTTTTTGGGTAACTTTAAATGCAATAATATATAGAAAAACTAGAGTAACCATGACTATAACAAATTTAATCTTTAAGGTAATTTGCCTTTTATCCCTGGTTTGAAATTTTGAATCATCATGACTCTATATTTGTATTAAATTTCACTTCAAGTTAATTATTCAATAATACATAAGAAACATCAACATTTCTGATGATCTTAATATTCTCAAACGGTGGAGATAAATTGTGAAGCTTCATGATCTAGAGATCGAGATCACAAACCACTAATACTTAAATATTTATTGAGATGAAATTTTTTAATGGAACCTGATTTTCTCTGATGTCTCATATTATTTTAGTTTATAACTCATGAACACTGAATAAAACTATTTGGCACACAAACAAATATTTATAGTGAAGAACATGTGTGCCACACGAAAATGTCAAGTATTCACTTACGCATATGCTAATTCATAGAAAATATCTTCACATATTCATGATTACCTCTCACATGACTTTGGTGTAGAAAGTTTTTCCTGTAAAAAAGTGATCATGCTTTTCCAATAAAGCATTATTACTTATTACATACAATCTGCACAGACAATTATACACTTTTGTAGTCATCCAACAAGATATATATATATATCATCTTAGATGTGAATACACCTCGTTAATTTTTATTTTTTTTACATTTATTAAAAATGAGTTCATTTAATTCGAAATAGAGTGATATGCACCCATTAGATGATGTTTACTAATAAAAAAATTAAAACATATGTGATTTGTGTGTGAGACTTATGTAACATTTTTCTTTCCAATAGGCATGTTACAATCCACAATGACATTATGAGAGAATTTTTTTTATCATTAAGAAGAAATTGAAAATACACTATTATGCAATTTTATTATGATAAATATATATTTAACAAAACAACTTCGTTTAGCACTGTATTGAATAATGAAATGATGAAAAATAATTGAGTTAGAATGTTTAGCCTGAAATATGGAAGCGAGCAAGCTTTATCACTGTGAATAATTGTTTTTAGTATTTAGAATGACATTTAAATCATGCATAGATTAACACTAGTTTTATGCACGTGGTACAACATGTCACATTATATGTTTAAATAAAATAATGATAATGATATAAATATACATTTAATTACAATTTATTAAATTGCATTACTATAATTTGTTAGTTTCATTAGTGTTTTAATGAGATCAATTTATATAGGATAATTAAGTGAGAATTAAATCAATAAAAAATCATAATCCACAGATGAAATGCTACTTATACACACCAAATTAAATAAATCACATGGTGGGATATTTAATTTGTTCATTGTGAAACTCAAAACTACATTGTAGATGCATTAAAAAAAAAATTAGAGTGAATTGTCCAAATACCCCTTCAACCAACCCCCAATTATTCATGTGCCCACCTTTTCAAAAAAAAAAAATGTACCCCTACAATAAACACCCATTTGTTTTTTACTCTCCTCTCTGTAATTCCCCAAGCCCCACAAAATCGTAATTTCCTCCCTGTAAGTGCATATATGTTTTCTGTAATTTGTAGAACAAAAAATATAATTTATGTAAATATTATCTGTAAGTGCTTTATTATGTCATGTAAAAATGAAAACTTGTAAAAACTAGAAAAATATACATTAATACATAATATAAATGTATGAGTGGTTCTTATAATGTCATGAAGTACACATTTGTTGGTGTTTGATTTATTTGGGTTTGACTGATTGTTGCATCTCTAATATAGTTTGGACTGCATTTTCTTCCTAATGAAGTACGCTTCCTGACCTGAAGGTGTAACAGTGGATTCAATTTCAGTCAAAAGCTCAGTTTATTAGGGTAGGAAAAGAATGTCAAAATACAAACATTCGATGAATTCAAGTGCTTTGATGTATTTATTGTGATAAAATATTTTTAGGTGTTATGCATTAATGTATGTTTGTCTAGTGTTTTGCAAGTTACTATTTTTACATGACACGTATAATAATGCATTTACAGATAATACTAGTCATCCCCCACGCACGATGTGCGTTTAAATAAAAAAATATTTTAGAAAAACTACTCACAACCAATATCCTCAAAAAAATTTAATTCATTTATATGTGATGTAATATATCATGTTATATATACATAAATAATATAATAATTTTGTTTTAATAATGATTAAATAAATCATTTTTAAAATTTAAAATAAAATATAAAAGAGATATGTTACAACTAAAAATGAGTTTTTGGCATATCTACCCTTCCACCAACCTTATATTGTAAAAATACCTCATTTAAAACTATAAAACCAACAATATCGCTTGAATGGAAAAAAAAAATGTTTATGTATAATTTAAATCATTTAGAATTAGGGTATATTTGTGTCCTTTAATATAAAATCAAATAAGGGTAAAATTGAAAAATAAAAATAGGAAAAGATAGATTTGATGCATATCTCATCTTATCCACTAAAATATTAAAATATGTATTTTTTATTTTTACCTTTTAATATAAAATCAAATAGTAGAAATAAATAAGGAAATGAAAATGTTATACACACGCAAAAAGGAATAAACATGAAAACTTCAATACTTTTGGTTAGTATAATAGATAGATTTGATGAAGAATTCATCTTATCCACTAAAATATTAAAATATATCTTTTTCATTTTTACCTTTCAATATAAATCAAATATTAAAAATAAATAAGGTAAATGAAAATGTTACACACACACAAAAGAACAAACATGATAACTTAAAAACTTTTGATTAATATAATAGATAGATATCCACTAAAATATTAAAATATGTATTTTTCATTTTTATCTTTTAATATAGAATCAAATATTAGAAATAAATAAGGGTAAAATTGAAAAATGAAAATGTTACACACACACACAAAAGAACAAACATGAAAACTTTAACACTTTTGGTTAGTATAATAGATAGATTTATAAAAATTATATTTTATGTTCTGTAAATTACAGAAACATATATGCACTTACAGGGAAGGGGAAAACTGCAATTTTGTGGGGTTGGTGAAATTAAAGAGAGGAGGGTAAAAAAAAAGGGGTGTTTGTTGGAGTGGTACATAAACTTTTTTTTTAAAAGGTGGGGCTAAAAATATAATGGGGGATTGGCTGCAGGGGTATTTGGGTAAAAAAAAACTATTATATATCCATATAAAAGTTATACCGTGGATCCAAACGAATCTGAGCGTTTATGGTTGGAGACGCATTCACGCATTTTATTAAAAAAAACAATGCTATTTTTTGGATCTCATATTCAAAAGGGAACTAAATCTTCTTAATTGTTTGTTTAGACTTGTACTAATCTTCCCCCACGCATGATGTGAGTGTAAATAAAAAAATTATTTTGAAAAAATTATCCACAATCAATACCTTCAATTTTTTTCAATTCATTCATATGCATTATAATATATAATGTAATATAAGGGTCCCGATTATATGCGGTGTGCGTTTTTGTTTTGTTAGGTGCGGTTTGCATTTAGGGCCGTCCGATCGAGGGTCCATCGATCGGACGGCCATTTAAAAAAAAAAAAAAAGAGAGTGGTGACTCTCGATGGGATTGAAATCCCTAGTCTCTCTCTTCCTTCTCCTTTCATCATCTCCTCTGTTTTTCTTCACCAACGTGAAAAGGAAAAATCAAACACCCCTTTCTCTTCCCTCTCATTCTATCATCACTGTTTCTTCACCAACCCCAAAAGCTGCAACCTCCTACCCTTGTAGGCCTCCCTTCCGACACCTCCCCGTCCCGACACGCCCCGTCTCCCCTTCCGGCACGTCCGCGCCTCCGCGCCTCCCCTCCCGGCATCACCGTCCGGCATCTACGTCCCTTCCGGTAAGAATTTCTTCAGTCTTTGATTCTTCAAAAATGGGTTTCTAAATTAATGGGGTTATCCAATGAAGAGTGTGTAAAAAAAAAAATTCTAAGGTTTGTAAGTTAATGGTGTCTCTAAGATTTGAATCACTTTGGGATTTCTGTCATTCAATTTTTTATTCAATTCATTTGTATGAAACAAGGGTTGTCTAGGTGAATTTTTGTTTTTAGTTCAAGTTCTGGGTTTGCTATGTGTTGGTTTAGGGTGTAGATTTTATGTGATTATTATATATTATTATTATTTTTTGATTGAGTTAAATATTTTATTGTGTAGTTTGGACATGTTCTATCGGATAAGAGTCATGGCATTGAGTCTTCTGTGATGTGTTTGGTTATTTGTTATAAATTCTGATAACTAAACACTAATATCTGCACAGAGTTAATCCACCACAACAAAACAAAACAAAATTTTCATTTTTTTGTCAAAATATTAACTAAAGTATTAGCTGGTGGTTGACAATGTTTTTCCTACAACCAAAAATGTACCTACAATACACCCTTCAAAAAAATAAATGAAGTACATAAACTCTTATTTGATTCTTATAATTTTTTCATCAACTCATCATCCATGTATCGGTTGATAATTTTGTAATTAAATGTTACACTAGAAACTTAAACCACTAAATCACTCATATACTCCATTGGCTAGTTAGTAAATAAATTGAGTGTGAATCATGGTGGTAAAAATATCATATATGTGAGCAACCTCAGAGCGATTATGTAGTAAATAAATCCAGGTAAAGCGAGAATAATCATCAATGAAGCTAATATAATAAGAAAAACCACTCAAAGAATGTATAGGAGCAGGACTCCAAATGTCAGAATGCACTAACTCAAAAGGACTGGTGGACTGATTATTACTAGAACTAAAAGTAGGGCCACAGGTTTGGTCAATTTACAGCCCACACACACAGACAAAGGAAAAAAAGAAGTAGAGCCTAACACACTAGACTCAAAAAGGCCTTTAAGGTGAGACTCAGAGACATGACCTAACCTTCTATGCCACAAATCAACATTAGAAGTGACGTTACCACAGAAGACAGAGGGATTTGGAACTGGGAGATGCAGATACTCCACGAAGTACAATCCGCCGACTACGACCAACGCCAATCCTCCGCTCCGAGTGTGAATCCTACACAAAACAACCAGAGGAAGTGAAAGAAACAGTTAGACTGGAATCACAAAGCCGACTAATGGAAATAAGGTTCATGTAGAGATCCAGCGCATGTAAAACAAATGGAATGGAAAGACGACCAGTTGGATCAAAGGTGGTGGTGATAGATCCACACTGCGTGATAACTAAAGTGGAACCATTAGCTGTATGAATCGGAGGCAAATGAGCAGGAGCAGGTGAACATGCAGTAAGTATAGAACTATCAGGTGTCATATGATGGGATGCTCAAGAATAAAAAATTCAAGAAACTGAATTACCCGGAGTGGAAGAGAAGGTTGAGGGACCAGTAGACTCAGACTGAGGTGGATGCAGTAAGAGATGCTCCAGACGCTGATTGATCAGGGTGTCAATATGATTAGAGTTAGGCAAACCTGGTGCAGTGGTGGTAGCAATAGCAGCAGTAGGACGACGGTGAACCGGACCATGACCATGACCTTGAGAAGCTTGAAGTGGCATACGAGAAATTGGACATTTCTCCGGATGAAGATCCCAGCAGTTATTAATGGCATGGCCTAGCCTTTTGCAGTGCGCACAAAGAATCGTAGAACGTGATGAAATTGTATGGGAAACAGTAGGAGAGGTAGCAACCAGAACTCCAGAATATATGGTCGAAGATATAGTCTATCGAGATGCCATGGTGCGAAGACGAGTCTCCTCGGCAAAAATCTCAGCTAGAGCAACCTCTAAGCGTGGTAAAGGATCCCGATGAATCAATTGTCCTGCTAAAGCGGAAAATTTAGGACGAAGAGCCATAAGGAACTGGTAGAGCTCACGACGATCACGAAAGGCGACTCGCTCAGCTGGAGATGCACGTGGACCAGGCTCAAGCGTACGTAGCTCACGAAAACAGGTGCGCATGCGATGTCGAGCGCCCAAAGCTCTCTGACAGACAAATCACCTTGAACAATGGTCTGGGCCTCTGTAAGTAACTGGTACTCCCGGGCACCGCTTTTCTCAACAAAGCGTTCAAGAAGAGAGGCCCAAAGCTCGGCTGCCATGTCAAAGCCACTAAGATCGGCCTGAAGAGAGCGATCAACATAATTAATCACATACGAAGAGGCACGCTGATCACGTCTGCGCCATGAGGTATACGCCGGAGTACCAGACAGTGGAGCAGCAATAGTACCATCAAGATGGCCGAATAAATCACGTGGACTGAGGGTGCTCTTCACGGTGGCACACCAGGACGGCCAATCATCTATGGAGCTCAGAAGGAAGTCGGTCAAATTCAGAAGAACATCACGAAAGGACTCAAATGAGTCCACAGGGACAGTTGGTTGAACAGCAGTGCTGACCGTCAATGTGGGATCCGTATTAGTTTGATTTTCAGACAAAGACATGATCAAAATATCTCCTAATGAAGCCAAAATACACACGAATGCGTAGACGACAAAAAACTGAACAAAATGAGTACCTGGATGACTAGATTTGGAGTCCGAACGAAGTCGTAACAAGCCAGAAAAGAAACATGATAGAACAAGACCGACAGTCTGACGGGCGGCGGTTTCACGATGGTCGGAGGTTGCCGGACGGTGGCCGGATGGCGACTGTTGCCGGCAGAGGAATACTGGGCAAACAGGTACTCGGATCCAAGTTTGCCTGTCGGAGTCGGGTCCGGATGCAGCGGATCTGGATGCGGGCGCGTCCGAGTGGGCCGATCGGATCCGAGGAGGTACGCGTATGAGTACGCGT